>JASAMV010005134.1:0-18722 GCA_030248065.1 Rhynchonema sp. JSB1_4
TAAGGGTTTGTTTTGTTCATGGCAGCAAATGAATGGCGAATTTAGCGGATACAAATCATAAATGCAAAAACCGTCCGTGTTCGTTGCTTTCAACTGTAAATCACAAGTTTTTGACATGATCTATGCCAAGTATTTGTACAATGATTCGATGTGCACTGGGGACAGACAGCTCTTGCATTGAGGTTGAATATGGGCTCTCGGACTTTTCCGTTGGGTATGCACTGCGCCTTGAAATTAAAGTATTTCTGTATTTTACTGCGCTGAAATTTTTTTTGAAGAAATTGAGTGCTGTGATTGCCAAAATATGAAACATTTGTCTGGGCGGTTTAAAATATTTGTGGCCATACTGAGAACATGCAAAATACAGAAATACTTTAATTTCAAGGGGCGGTGGTCGGGTCAAAATTCTTTACCGTTCGGTCTTCCGGGCTCAGACAGGGAGCTGATATTGAAAAATTATCGTCGGCCATGAGTGTTTTGGACCAAGCGCAGTTTGTGCCAAGTTTCATTGGGATCGGTAGGTCGTGTATATTGGGCGTGGGCGTGTACACCCTTCAACGGTGTGATGGTCGAGCTCTTCTGCAAGATGTCGAGTGATATTGGAGGGAGACACAACGCAACCCAAAATTGACAAACTTTTGCTCCACAGTGAACGACAAGTCAAGTGTATATAGCATGTCGCATAGCCCAATCGCATCCGATGTTCCCCTAATTGGCATGTGTCAGTCAATAACACCTGGAAAGGGCGCCAAAAGTGCACATCAATAAACTACGTATACAGTGTCCTGTGACCAAGTATTATTTTATCTCATTGTCGTATCTCGTTGACAGTGACTGGCTGGTATTTCCCCAACTCTTGTTGGTTGCACTGAAATCTGAGGCCATAAAATCACACGACATAAGCTGTACAATGCCTAACAGTGGGTGGAACACACCGCACGCAACAGTGCAGCAAATACCCAGCGCCTGTTTCGGTAACATGTTCCGCGCAGTGGGTATCACCTAAACATGCACCCTGCGGTGCCCACACGCACTTTTGGTGTGGCACATACAGTAATGCTGTACAACAACTTGCGGAACAAAAAAATGGCGCATCCATTCTACGAATGTTTGGTACCATCACAAAAGTTCTCTTATCTCGCACACACTTGCGCCCACTAACCATGGCCAAGCCCACATATGACCCCATCTATAGACCTACAGACATAGGCACTCGACTATCTAAGCCATCAACAACAACAGGTGACCCGGGTCATCAACAAAAAATGCGCGCGATTTTGCTGCGTCTCTCACTCTCTTTGCGGCACGTTGACCCGCAATGGCGTACGCATGTTTACGTAATTGCGCTTGGGCTTCCCAATGTGACGTAACCTTTTTGGCGCGCAAGTCTCGTCAGATATACCAGACACGCAAGTGTTGTTTATCGCCTGTGCGATGGCTTGTCTGGGTCACCAGGTTAATTCATCTCCCGCTCTCTCTCTCTCTCAATGTGAGGTATAAGGTGGCGCATCTTTACTCTGACCCAGCCAGGTCACACAGAAGCGCGTCGGTTTTTTCTGGCTTGTGGGTGCATCCTCCCCCTCTCCAGACCCTATAAATAGGGCAGGTGGTCAATATGCGCATTCATTGATTCTTTCTGGCTCTCTGGTGGGCGCTTCCTTCTGTTTTTGGCGTCTTGTCTGTGCAAATCGCCAATTTTTTGTGTGGTGGTTGCGATTTGATTATTTACAATTTCAGTCCTTGCGGATAGATTCTTCTTGGAATTGAAATACTGATCTGGTGATTTTGAAATATGTGCATTTAGACATTTCTTTGTTCTTTAGCTTGTCAATGAGCCTCGTGGGAGCTTCGGTCAGACCTCTCTAATTTCTATCTTTTGATCACATGTCATTTTGTCTTATTCTTTCTCAAAAACGTGCATGAAATTCATTTTAGCTCCAAAATAAAAAAATTTAAACACAAATTTGCACAGAATGGATTGCGATGAGAGCATTGAATTATGCGTTGTGTGCCAGGACACTGCCACTGGATTCCATTACAGATGCATGACTTGCGAAGGATGCAAGGTACAGTACAGAGTGATTTTGAATAAAGATTTTTCTTTTATCTTTTGTTTTGTGTTTGTATTTGTTTCGATATACGCATACATTTTATGGGTAACTCGCTGATAAAAATGTGAGGTTACATGTGACATGAGGAAGCTGCACAAGCTATCATTAAGTTGATATTTCGTTGTTTCTGTCCGTGCAGTTACACCAAAACAACTACAACAGACAAACAATGAAACTGTGATTCCGCCAGTTAAGCAAAACAGCAAGTTTCCATTTCATTTTCAGGGTTTCTTCCGTCGCACAACCCAAAAGGGTCTGAAGTACCAATGCAAGGGCGCGGGTGGCTGCGCGGTGAACAAAACGACACGAAATCAATGCCAAAAGTGCAGATACGATAAATGCATCGAGGCGGGCATGGCTGTTGACTGTGAGTCCGCAGTGATTATTATTTTCGTTTTCTAACTTTATTTTTATCTTGCTTAATTTTTCAATTGAACCACGTTTTGCAAGATAACGGCGAACTTGCATAGAACTGTCTTGCTTGATATATGACTCTGTTTCTCTGATATGTACATGACGCACGGACACAAAATATAGGCACACAATTTCTTGACCTAAAGATCATAGATGTTTTACGCGGAATAAACCAAGCCGCAGTTTATGTACGTAAAAAAATTCTTAAAAATTAAAATTCTCAGTGATGGACGTCGCAAATAAAACCCGTGGAAACTGAAAAAATTTTCAAACCAAAAAAGCTCCCAAACACACAAAAAGAAACAAAATTCGACTTCAGTGGTTCTTGACGACGAACAGCGAGTGGCCAAACGCCAGTTGATCGAGGGAAATCGACAGCGACGAAAACTCGATCAGATTTTGCAGGTTTGTACCTCATTTCTGTAACTTTCGATTTTTGCTAAACCTTTATGCCAAAACCTGTGTTTATTTGAACTTGCTGTTGCAGTTTGTCTTTACTGTGCACTTCCACTTTCACTTGCGTTTATACACGCGTTGTATGCATAATGATGATTATAATTTCGCCTTCTTTCTGAAGTTAAAGTTGCACTGACGATGACCTGGTGCACCGATTGGCTATACGCGTCCACCATCAGCACAATTTTAATTTTTTTGCCGTTTTTGAATCAAGAAGAGCTTGGAACCGACAATTAAATACACAATTTTTTTGTTGCAGCACATGAAGCGTCAAGACGAAAGTGACGTGCACGCGACGGACAACAACGACGTGGTACACACGGTCACGCAGATGTATTGCGGCACCTTGGATGTGCAGGTATACGGTGGCATACTGTAGTGGGAGAAGTTGTTTCAATTTTAAGCGCGCATTCTTGGTCTCTAGGCCGCCATCAGCAAGCAAGCAACGTTCCAACGTTCAGCAAAAGTTCCTTTTTTGAATGCAGTGTTTTTGAGGCAGTATACATCGATTGGGCCGATTGCGCCTGGTTATTGTGACATCAGATGGAGCAAAAAGTACTACGGTATATATGAACACCGTAACCCGGCGCTATTGTTTTTCTAGCGTTGCACGTTCGACGTGTGTGACGTAACGAGCGACCAGCAACTGCTTGAGTCAGTGATCAATCCATATTTGCACCGCGCAATTGCGTTCGCCAAGCAGATTGAGCATTTCACACAGGTATGCAGTTTGTTTGTTTGAGTAATTTGTGCGTTTTTGTAGTGCGTGCTTCATATGGGTATTTCATGTTCATGCTCTGTGTACCCTGTTGCCCTTGCATTCATTCAGAATCAGTCTAATTCTAATGTAGTTCACGTACCTATGCGCGCGTATTCCGTGCTAACTGAGTCAGCAACGCAGAGTAAACGCATTCGTCACGCTATCCAAAGGTGTTACATTTCGTGTAAACCTTGCATATAATTCTTCACGCTCGTTTAGAGCTGCTCATCGTCACACTGAAAAGTTTGCGCAGAACACCACTGCGGTCCCTGCGTTGGCGCGAAATATGCGCAGCGGCGTAGACTACAAACAAATTAGCCCACAATCATGTCCAGTGACAGACATCACCCAAACTCTACACTCCAGCTGCCAATCGCCGACCAAACCACCCTCCTCAAGGCCAACTGGGCGCATCTAGTGCTATTGACCATTGCACTACAGTATGACGGACAAACTGTGTTGTTGCCGGAGGGCACAAGTGGGGACAATGCCACACATCCACAGGTCAGCATTGCGTTTTGTGAATGGGGCACCTCCTGGAGTCACTTGATGTGAATCTGGGCGCTTTTGGGGTGAATTGAGCTAATTTGGGTTTGTTTGCGTACATTGTTTGTAGTGGTTACATATGTTTTTGTAGTGGCACAGTAACCTGTACTGTACACGCAGTTATACTTTGAGTCTGTAATCGGTCTCTGGACAAAGGTTTGGCGGAAAAATTTTCGAGTATCCCGCACTTGACTAGCATAATATAACATCGTCGCTTTTTTGAACATTGGGCACCGTTTCACGCCGCATATGGTTGAATTCCAATTTATAATTCTGGAAATATGTATGTACAATAATCTACTCGGATCAAAAATAACCAGGCGCGAGCTTGACGAATGTTGTCAGGCAGTGAGGGTGTTGGTGAACTCAACTTCTTTCAACAAACAATACAAACCCCAAAGTTTCAGGTAACATCACTTCTGCAAGTCATCACGCCCGTGGCTGAGCGCATTGCGCAACTGCAGGTTGACAACACTGAGGCTGCGTTGGTGGCTGCGCTGCTGTTGATCAATTCCGGTGAGCAAGTTTGGCTTGAGTAGTTTTGCTATACGATTTCCAATTGAGTGTTTGAAACATTACTATTTGACTTTGCTTGATGTTTGAGTGATATTTTAAGTGAAGCTAGTCGATTAATAACTTAATAGAGTACGATGATGGTGTTATAAGTCAATCAATCTTGATTTCAACCACCTTCTAAACCGCCACCATCCGGCGCGAGCCCTACAAAATTATCTTAATTTAATTCTTAATTGTACTAGACGGGACCCGTGCCTACGGCCCGGCTACAGCTCCGCGCCCGTGCCGTGCCACCCCCCGGAAGACCCGTTAGCATACCCAAAGCTACCCGTTAAAATTGACCTATCCGTACCTCCGAGGGAGGTGGCCACACATGTACTGTACGTCTTCCTGTTTTAGTAGTATAGATTCTCTCCGGCACGAGTTGATATCTCTTTGCAGTGACACGACATGATCGGGACTCAGCATATTCCCTGTCACTATCAACAAATATTCGCGGTAATAGTACAGTAATATCCTGTGAAGCCAACGGCAAGGTGCGGGGTGAACAGTGTTTCGCTCAATATGCAGCGGACTCACCTTCGACGTTCACAGCAGAGAGGGTCATCCATCACATCATTCAGCAAAAAATGTCCCTTTTCCAGACGCGCCCGACCTCACAGATACCACCGCAGTCGATCGATCGCAGAATCAGCTAATCGATGTTTGTCGTCGTTACGAACGTCAATTGGCCGGTGCCCCGTCGGTCACCGGACTCGTTAGTGGCGTGCGATGGGCAAGGCTGATGTTGTTGGCTGGTTGGTGCGAACGGGGGGGTTACTGTATTAGTTTTCTAGTTGTTGTGTAAATTTATAGCCTGCCGCGCTTTTCTTTGTTTCTGAACTCGTATGGTCACCAGCCCGACACTTTGTTCTCAGGCAGATGGTAAAGGACTTATGTACACATAACTGTTTGCTCCTCGAAAGTAGTGCATCCTGTAGATCCGGAAATATTTGACGCAAAATTTCATGTGATCAAGGCAAGACCGGACCGTGTCAACACCGTTATTAAGCTTGATTTCCCACTAAGGACCTTCTCTAGAAAGTGCATCAAAGGGGTTCGCATGAATTGATTATACGTTTGTGGTACTCTTGTCATCATGCTCATTGATGGCTTAGTAGTTAAAGCGCACACTACACACATAACGGAGAAACGTGAACCCAGTGCATGACAACCACAAAGCGTTAAGATAACGTTCTTAAGTTTTCCCTGAATTTCAGGCGAACTTCGTGCGTTGGGTACCAAACTTCATCCGGCGTTCACGCAGTGCGACAACGCACACGCGCTCGCTGTGGTGTTGGGAAAAGTGATCGATTGAAGCCTTTGCTTTGAGGATCGCGATTTTCTCCGCCTCCGTTCGTTGTTCTTTTTGTTTTGTTTTGATGAAGCGAAACTTCTGTAGAGAATTCTATCCATTCTGCTGGCGTTTGATAGTTTTATTCTGTATTTGTTTTGTTTTGTGCTGTTTCTTTTTTTTGCACTTTTCATGAACACGTTTGTTTTCGAGCCGTTTTGAGTCCCAAATGCCGTTTTCTTCATCTGCCTGCAGGAATGGGCATAATTTTGTGTATTTTACTGACCTTGTTGCTATTTTTTCATTTTCTCTGTTTTTCTCTTTATTTCTTAATCTCTTTCTGCGAGCTACTCGGTGCCAATTCGAGTTTTTCTTTACTGGTTTTTTCATTTTCCTCTCGAGCTGTGAAGTGCCAATTTGTGTACAGTAGAATTTTTGATGTTTCGTGAACAGTATATGTCTGAAAATGTGTGCGAGCTGTGACAGTCCCAGGTTTTGTACAGTGTTTCGGAGTTCTATCATTTTTCTTTCTGCTTCATGTTCTTTTAAGGCCAAGCATTGTGCAATATGCTGTATATTTTGTATCAAGTTTTCATTGTTTTGGGGCTTAGGTGTCACAATTTTGTCTTTTTGTCAATTTGCTCCCCTTCCATTATTTTTCGTCTTTTTCACATTTTATGGTGTCAAGGTTTGAAAGTTCAATTCTTCGTTCCAGATGTGCAAACCACCGTTGTAGTCCATTTTTGTGCAAAATCTTTATGATTTTTTCCTTGTTTCAGAAACTTACTCGCTGCTCTAAGTTTTTCCCTGTCGTTTTGCGTTTCTGTTACTTTCATTTACTGTGCATTTGTTTTTGCATCGGTTTTTTCTGTTATCTATTGACAGTAAATTGTTGTGTATAATCCCAAACTATAACAAATTCAAACGGACAACTGCGTATAGATGCTGAACTACAGTACCAGCTGCAGCTGCAACTCTTGGGGGAATCTAGCATCAATGCAAACCGGGGGGGGAGGGGGAATGCGCATTCGTGCACGCTGCTTCCAGGAGGAAGGCTGCCTTCACACGGTTAAGGATACCAGCTGGGATGCAAGGATGCACAATGTTGTAGCGCTGGTGGGGGCAGGCAATTACCTTATTGATAAAAGTGGCCAGGCCGCGTTAATGCAGTAATGTCACTCCAGAGCAGGGTACACCATTACTTCCTGATGGTCAATTATATGTATACGACAACGACAAGTTTCTCGGACAGAGGATTGTACCAAGTGGAAAGTGTAATGAAAAGAAATCCGAGTTTTATAGCCAATTTCCTATCAGTGTCCAGAAACAACGTCGAAACAACCGAATGAGAATCTTCTGGTTTTTTTATGCGAAGTCCTTGCTCAAAAACTTTCCGTCCACACACTGAATCTCGAACAGCGTCTTTGCAATCCTTTTGTCGTGCAGATTTTGGAAACCGCATGTTCCATGCACTTCCCTTTACGTGAATTCGTTTTTCATGTGTTTTATGTTTCATCATATCATTCAGTAAGAATTGTTATGAATAAAGAAAAACAACAAGAAAATCCACTTCACAAACACAAATAAACAAACCAGAAGCACCATTAACAGACTGAGTAGTGATGGGCGGGATAAGGTTCACAAGAATCACTAATGGTTCACATTTTCGCTCTGTCCAGTTTCACATTGTGTTGCCTCAAGTTGACATCCATAAAGTGCAACATTTTCTCCCAAGCGTACACTGCACCCTCTTCGTGTCGGTTTGGGTCGCCGCCCCAGTACTGCACCCAATTATTGAGCATCAGGCGACGTTCGTCGAATTTGGGCACCGGTTCCTTGTTGGTGAATCTGCGGATGGATTTTGTGCTTTAGAAGATAATGGGAGCTATTGTAATTGTTGATATGAATTCGCCTTTGTGATACGGACCCGTTTCTGCTTCAGCCGACACCTAAATATATCTCACCACAATTATACCGATCATCAGGTGCATTCCAGACTCAAGCACCCCAAATATCGTGAAACATCACCTGATTGGTTGTCCCGCCGAGGTGGCGACGGACGGTGGCATGTACGGTGGCTCCAGTAGATGACCAGCGCCTTCGACCGTGATAAATTCCACCTTGGTTTTGCCTGATGCAGCAAGCTGATGTTTCAATTCTTCATGCAACAGCGCGACCGGAAATCGCATCTCGTGTTCCCCGAGAACGAACAAATGAGCGCAATCGGGGTTCGCACCGGGGATTGGTGGTCGGTCGTACCTTGTGATATAATTCGTAACTATACAGTAGATGGTTGATATCATGAACCCGGTGACAGTTGGGTCACGTGTGGTGCTGTCGTACATAACGCGCGATCATGGTCCGCCCGTGATAACGGACCATAAGAGCAACGCACGGCCCTCGCACCCCACAACTTCACGCGCGGGCCCCCGGAACACAAAAACACAAAAAAAGGGGGGGACCAGGGGAAAAAAAAAAAAAAAAAAAAAAAAAAAAAGGGGAGAAAAAACAACAACAAAACAACCCACCCCCAAACCCCCCCCCCACAGAAAACAACGCCACGCCAGCAACCCCGCCCAAACACACCACACCACAACAGCAACAGCACCACACAACACAACACACCAACGCACAAACCCCACACACCAAAAAAAACAAAACAAAAACCCCCAAAAAAAACACTCAACCCAAAAAAAAAAAAAAATAAAAAATTACACCACAAAAAAAAAAAAACCTCCCGCGTCTGCACAACTCAGACTGTATTGGAGTTGAATAGATAGATTTGTTTTCATAACAACAATGCCTTAATGTTAATATACCCACGCGCTCCTGTGTCAAAATGTAGACTCAAAAGGTTTTCAGTCACTTTTTGCTGGTGTAAAATAATGTTTGCCCACACCTGGACAGCCCTCTATACTTCGTTTTTGATGGATCACACACAGCGTGTATTTCGTCCTGAGTTGTGATCTTGGTAGGTGTAAATTCGGGTAAAAGGCTGGGTACTACTTGTGGTCTAAATTCTAACTTTGGCGTCTCATGCGGCACAGGCCAGCCGGACATTCCGCGATAGAACTGGGTGAAGCCTCGGCTTGGCATTCTTTTCAGCTTTTCCGTCAAGGCCTGCAAGTCGAAAATGGGATTTTTGTTAGGACGACCACGGTCAGACCATGACAAAGCAAGTGTTAATGCCGTGAAACTGCACGGTTAGATAACCGCTACAGCACCAGTCGAAATTAGTGCTCCAATAGTCTCAGGGGCTGTATTCGAGGGTTGTTAATATATGGAAAATTCAAGTAGTGCTTGCCGTTCAAAGTCCATGGATAGCATTCAGGATCCATAAAAATGCTCACGAGAACCTGCCTGTTGCGGGTTGCCAGATATTTCCGGATCGGCCAGCATCGACACGTTGCCATTTATGCAAATTGTGGCACACACACGCACGTTACGAACACCGAGCAGAAGAGTGGCCTGCGATGTGTTGGCGAAAGATTGAATCTTCGTATATTTTCCCAAACTGGGAGTGCTCCTCCTCACACCCATGCCCACATTATGTTGTTGTCAACTTCTTGTCGAAATGATGCCAAATTAACCAATAATGGGCGTGAAGTTAACCTGTGCACCATAGCTGACTCCGACCATGCCACAAGCGTGTGGGTACACATCCTCCTGCTGCAGCAGCCAATCGACAACCGCGTCAAAGTATGTCATCGGAAAGTCGGACAGGCCCGGCCAGTGAGGTAAATCTGTTCAAAAGTATATATTGTTCAAAACTTAAATTCATCAGAAATTACTTTAACGCTAATTGTGATCATAAATTTGACGCAGTAGTTGGCTTTCGGTGGAGCGCAAATTGGCACAGCCTCGGCACATGTATACATTCAGCACAAGGCCACCAATCGAAAACGCCCCTTGCGCTGCGCGCTCATTCCTCGCAGGGTAAGTTAGCCTTCCAATGATCTACCTTTGTGTTGCGCGTAGGCACACGCGAATGCAGCGTATCCGTGCCGAGCGAACAGCGCAGCCCGCGTCTCCACGCAGCCACCGATGCCGCCAAACACGTCGATCAACGCCGGAAACGGACCTGCAAATGGCAGGCTGCTGCTCGGTTGCAAACTGTGGCCATGAGAATGTCGTCTCTTCCTTTGTTTTCGATTCATTTCGAAACTATAGTGCCTTACACAGTCCAAAATCAGAGGCGCAATCACGCAAGCCAAAACGGCTACCTGGTCCCTTCGGTTTGTGCATGACGCCCACAATTTTGAACCCGTTGTGCTCGACAACCACTGGTGTGCGGGTAGTCTCCTCGGGCAAGAAGTACGTCCTCTGCGATACGCCTTTGCACAGTCTGATAAATTATGAACAGGTTTATATCCATTTAGGTACTGTAGCTAATTTTTTAAATAACGATTAGATATTTTGAAATTTTGAACCTGGCGCCCTTTACCGTTCATTTTTGTAATTATCAATAGGGTATTCATGATGTTCAGCTCCAGCTAGTTCAATACCCTCTGTGAGCTCGTTGAAGTGGTAGGTGTGTAGTTGATCGACGGTGCAGTGACCCTTCCAGATATTGATTCGATAGTCCATCACCTGTGCAACGCGAGGCGGGTGATGATTAGAATTATGTTCGCTTTCAAAAATTTCTGTCTTTCTTGCTCAATGAGTGAAGAGCGAGAAGGACGTTCTGCAAATTTCGTTCATTTTCAAACATTGGTCTGTGCTACGCAGTCAGTATCACGACCCTAAACAATTTTTTAAATTTTTTTAGATGGTTTGAAAGCGCGAACCTATCAATTGTACGTGGGACCGGAGATCGAAAAGGATTTTACATCTCATAATTTTGCATGAACAAATAGAAAATTTTCCAAATTTTCCCAAAAAAGTAATATTTTTCTTGGGAAATTCAGCGAAGTCACAGTTGGAATGGTCGTTGGGCGGCGCTTGGCGTGTCCAACCAATTTTAGGCATTGAGCTAAAAATGATCGATTTTTGCTGGAATTCTGAAAGTTTTGTGAGCCCGCGATATCCCTGGGCACCGATGTAGGTATACCTATGGGTGAAATAGCGAAGACACCGGCGGAAACTCCTCGTTCCCAACCAAACCACTTGGTCAACATGATTCGCAAGCACCAACCGACCGATGTGATGTCCCTGAACGGTGCGGCAAGTCTGACGCCTACACTTTTGCTGAACAACGTTTGCATCGAAGTGAACAGTCCCATCGGTTTGACGCCCACGTACGTTCCGCCGATCGATGGTGTCCTGTTTTGATATTATAGTCGCTCTGAGGCTTGGTCTCTGACGATGCTGTCTTAGGATGGATCAGGCTGTCAAGGGCTTATACCAGCAGACACAGCAGGGCACTGATCTTAAACTACAATGTGCCCCAAGGAGCCCTGGACTGGTTGAAAACAGTGGCTCTTGGGAAATGTGCATGGAAACAAGGCCACCTTTTCATCATTATTTCAGCATTTTACACTACTATGTAAATGAATATTTATTATTAGCACGTGGATGTTAATTGAACAATAAATACAGATCGCTATTAAGGATAGAAAGGAAACACAAACGTGTTCGGATGCAATTCGCCATTTGCGTCGGCGAAATAATGACCAAACGCCATGTACATGTTACCGAACTCAATGTAGAACGAATCCACCGTCACGGGTGCATACGGCACGAGATTGGTGATCTGTGAAGTAATGAACATTTGAAATGTTAGGAAGTGTGCCACGTCCATCAGTGTTGCATGACTCGTTACATAAGGGCTCTTTAGTTGACGGTTTAGCGTCAGGGGACGTCATAATGTTTACCTTTATGTCAATTTTGTCCTCCACAATAGCCAATTTCGGTGATATGCTCACTTGTGGTGTCCCCACAGCGCTGGCCATGACTGGGGTGGAATGGGTCGCAGAGCTCATCAGTCTGCTTAACCTGGCGAAGGAGGGTAGGGCTGTATGGTTGACAAAAATCCTCAAACTTGGCCTTATCATGCTGCCGATATAATAAATACACGTGCAGAACTTGTGCGCTTCCTTTTACATACTCTGTTTTGGTTTGCTGCGTGTTGTCTCCATGGTGTGGTTTTTGTGATATGATAAGCCCAGTTTGTTCGCTCGAACATGTCCTTTACGATGTCTCTATTGTTGCAACACGGCTACTGGAGGTATGTACCCATGCCTCTCCATCTGCTATCAGTAAAATTCCAATTGTCTGTGTTTTGACGTCATTTAACCCAGTGAAACAACACCAGGTTACAGCTGGAAGTAAGTAACGTATTTGCAAATCCGGTGTATGGGTACATGCAGTGTTACGGAGAGACAGAGAGACAGAACTGATAAAGCCACCCAACTGAAGGATGCGTACGAAGTTGTCCTGGTTTATGGTTTTGGGCGTTTTTCTCGGCTGATTTGATGATGATGCTCAACAGAACAACAAGACCAACAAGAGTACCTATTGTCTTGTGGCCTCGCCGTTTGTGCGTTCCGCGTGCTCACAAAGCACACCCCGCATGCGAAGACAAAAAACTTTTAGATACATTCACGTAGATCTGCTGAACGACGTCGATCGCCACACACTTTTGTGGTTCAGATGGAGCCTAAGGACACGACAACAAGCGCATACTCGAAAATATCGTTGAGATCGAACGTAATCTATGTTTTCCAGGTATGAATGTCAGTTGTGTAGGTATAGCTGGTCGATAAAGAATGGGAAAATGCATAATAATCCAAATAGACACAAAATGTCAATACGATGAAACAAAACCCGATCAATCACAAGCGGCACAGGGACACGACTTTGGGTTCCATCTAGCACAATGGCAACGACGGTATGCCACTACTGTGTTTGCATGATATGGGCACAGCGTGATCCCCAAATTCTTTCTTTGTATTCTCAAACTTCTAAAACTTGTCATAAATACCGCAGACAGGAGGCGTGTATCCAAAAGGAACAGTCGGACTACAACGTCTAGCCAAACAAGAATGAGCAATGGGCGTGACAAAAAAATGCATTCGGGACAAACCGGTGGGTGCAAATTTACTATCATACATAATCGAACATTACTTCAAGACATGATTAAAATAATAATGATCCAACAAAAGTATTTGCGTTGGTGGCACGAACAAGACGTCGAGCCGTGTCAACAGTGTCTGGCTTGACCAAACGAATACTCCGCAAACACAATCTGCCGCTATATAAGTACAACAACTATCACTACAACAATCAACAAATCATCATCAATCAACGTATAGTAACACAACTTTCCCATTACTTCGTTATGAAACAAGAACCGTGTGTGTTTCTCCTTCTGGCGATGACCATTTCGATCTCGATCGGGGTGGTGTTTGGGCAGGAAAACCAACGAGACCCAAATGTGTCCGAAATGATACGAATGATGATCGAACCAAATGAAGCTGATGGCGGCCCGCTGGCGCAACGGATCAACACGCAATTCAGACTGGCCAACATTCGTCAAGTGCAAGCGTTGATGAAGCAGTTACGCGAATGTGAAACAGGGGTTAGTGAGCTTTTCTCTCTTTTGTCTATACATTTTGATCGTTTTATAATCATTAATGTGATCAAATATGTCCGTTTTACAGAGTCCAGTTACCACACCGGTCGAGGAAATGCCATTCTTTTTCGATGACATTATTGTCGACCTTGATATGGCCAGGGAGCTGCTTGATCAGTGCTTGTGTAAGTTGACGTGTAGTCAAGGCGCGAATTTGGTTGCGCTGCTGAAAATTTTCGGTGCACAGTCAGTTCAAAATTTCATCAAATGAAACTGCGGCATGTGTCTGAGGTTCCAGAAATATAGTATAGTTGCTGTGAAGTTATTGCGTATGTTCTCAATAAAAATTCTAAATTAATGCTTTGCGTTTTCAGACGGCGCCCACCGACCTTCGAAACGATCGTTCAACAATTTAAAGTGGCCGGTCACAAATGCCAACGAAACACTGGTCGAAATTTACATTGAAAAAGTTGGTGATGGCCATGGAAACGTTAAAGACCAATCATCTTGGATGGCCACCATGCACGAAATGAAAATGGGTTGGCAGACCAGCTTAATACCTGAATTTTCCATGTTTACGACTCTACGAATATGAATTCTCCGGTATTCACCGTAACTTTGTCGATGCCAATATTTTTTATTCGTCGAGAACAATATCTTATTCCTCAGAAAAGTAAAATAAAACCGTTTCACGGAAGAAAGGCTCCACGAGGACCCTATACCAACAACCCGGTCGCCGGTGACTATAATGTGTAGGTGCCTGTTACCCGCAGCAATTTCTGTTTCCCGTGTTTGTCGGCCATTCTCAGGGGATGGAAGGCTGGGTTGATCCATAATGCCCCTTGATGTTGCTCCCGTCCGCTGGGGTTTCATCGCAAAGCTACTACTCATCGTTCCGTTTCTACTCCAGATTTTGAGATGTATACCTGCATTCGCATCAGATGGGATGAGAGTAAAGATGACCTTGAACCTGCTCCGAAAGGAGTGAAACGCATTTACTGGAACGTTACAAGCAACATGAATGCGGCACATACTGGCTATCAGGGGAACAATCCACACGATCGGCGCCGGAATTATCTATGGCTCTCGAAAAGCGAAACCAGGGTTTGCCCCGACTTTGTATGCACTTTGTCGTGCCACAAACTTTAATTTTGCATTATAACATGTGTACCCATAACGGTTCTCGATTTAAAGCCACTTGCGGCTTTGTGTTGTGGAAACAACCTGGCAAGATCTGCAGGATTGGCAAATTCAAAGGTTTTCAGGGGAAAGTGCTTTACCACGAGTTCATGCACAGTCTTGGTTTCAATCACGAGCAAGCAAGACCGGACCGCGATGACTATATTACTGTTGATGAAAGGTCAGCGTTGTGCACTGCACTGGAAATGAAATCAGCTAAAACCCGTTTGGTTCACTTTTGGTTCACTCGCACAAAGCTGTTCTGCCTCAAAATACCGTTGCCTGAAGGAAAAAAGTGTTTCAGAGTTTTCGAACAAGCTGATTACAAGCATAATTACGAACGATGTGATCACTGTTCGCCTAGTCCAACGGAATATGACTACAATTCTGTTTTACACTATGGAACTTGGGTAATTCTTTTCATTATTCTTACGGTTCTGCTCTGCAGATCAATATTGCTCACGGATTTCAGTGGGGGTTTGAAGGACCATTGGCCGGCAAAACCGTAATTTCCGCCCGGAATCCTGCGTTTAACGACAACATGGGACAACGGAATGCTATGACTTTCCTTGACTGGAAAAAGATCAACTACGAATATTGCAGTGGTTGGCGTTTGCTTCACGTTAAATAATGAAATATAGGTGCATTTTTGCCACACGAACATTTCAGGATTTCAAAGTGAATTTCAAATTTCAGAAAATTGTCCCAACAGCACGACAACGTGCGGCGCTGGCTACGAAGATCCAAATCACTGTGGCCAGTGCATCTGTCCGGACGGAGTTGGCCGGGACGGAACATGCAACAGCGCCAGACCCAATTTTGTCGCCGACGAATACTCGCCAAACGAACTTACGGCTGCGTTTCTTGACGACGTGTCCATCCATCAAAGTGTCGAAAGTGAAGAACGCAACGTTTCGTACAAGGCGTTGAAAATGCCAGACAATGGATACATGCACAGATTCGTAATCGAGGTATGCAATACGTATGATAATATCAGACCATCCACAAAGCTTACCGACAATGCCGAATGGAATGTCGTGAGACGCAGCAAGGAAACCGATGTTTCGCTTGAGATTTCGGCTTATACCCCTACATATCGGGTGTCAAAACCTTAGAGCTTCCTCAAACGAAAGCTTATCATTACTTTGAAACTCAGTTATTTGTGATTGCCCTATCCTACTGAACCTTCGGCGCGAATTTCACATGTAATCCGCAATCATAAACTATTACCAACCTACATATCTTCACACAGGCGGAGGATCCCAGCCACAAGGTTCGAGTCAAAATTCAACCGCCCACCACCCAGCTCTCGTATCGTGGTCCCTGTGTGTACGCGTCGATTGAGTTCCGCACGGATACCGGCAATCTTGCAGCACCTGCTCCGGCGTATGTCCACGCTCTGTCTTTTGGTGATCATTATGTTTCCAAAAAAACAATGAAAAAATAACGACGAAATTCCTCGTTTCAGGGAATGTGTCAACATCGTTGGCCTAACTGCTGAATCCACAGGCAGACGCTTGATGCTGGTGTTTCGCTTCATCAATGGCCCGCAGAAACTGCACTTCACAGTTCAGTCCGTTTCAAATTGAGTTTCCTCTTCATGATATTAGCAAAGGTCTTTGAGAGGTACCTCATGGTATCTCAACAGCTTGTTGCAACTTTGTAGTCTATTCATTCATGCAAAGCGTCTTATTTGGTTCCGACCGAGAGCAATTTTTGTGCCTCCAGTTTTCCTGTAGTTTGAAACGGAAAATTCTTGATATTATTACAATGCAATTGTCTAAATATTGGTTTTCAACCGTATCACAACAGTACAAAATTATGGTCTCTGTACGATCTAAGCAGAGTATTGATTATTTATTGCTATTATTATTGTCACTATTATGCAATCTGTAATTCAAATACTGTATTTCACACCCATCCAAAATTCCAAAAGTTTCTACACTGTGTGAAAATTTGTTTTAATAATGCAACTGGATATCCTCTTCGATACAGTTGTCATGGCATATTGTCACGTCACGCTGGTTCAGGATTATGCACAATAAAACTTTGAAGTGTTGAAAGCCTCGAACAACGGTGTGAAACAAATTATAATCTCAAAAGCGAGAAACAACATATTATCATTGGGTGGGATCATTCTTGTCCAAAATGTACTGAGTGCAGCAATGTTGGTCTGTTAGACAGAGGCGCCTGGGCGCGTCAGTGCGCGCGATGAACACGGTCCTTGCATCTTCAGCGCCAATAGTTCGCTGTGTTTTATCGTCCAATTTGGTAACGTGCTGCTTTATGTTTATAATGTTTCACGCCATTACCTGTGCGATGATTGCAGTACGGTTCATACTAAGTAATTGTCTTTGAAATCTTTTTATTATGGCAAAAATGAAATTACATATATGTTCCGTGGCACACAATGCAACCGGCTGAAACAAAACAACCCTGGGATTGTGAGAACATGCAGCAGCATCTCTGACCGAGTTCTACCCACAACTACTCCACCCCGAAGTCATATTCCAGATAACTGTTAGTGTAAACACTATTTCTGTTTATTTGGCACAATACGTGTGAAAATACGGACTAACATACTGATGGGGCCCATTCATCTCCCCAACTACCGTTCCCACGTTTGCAGTCAGCCGGGAACTAATTGCGATGACACACTGCTACGCGCAGAGAGTCTCTAATTGAAACACAAGAAAGTGTGTTACGACACGGTTATATGGTGTAAAGAGGTGTACATTTGGGATAAATCATGGGTACTGGAAAATGCATTTGCAGTGGTTTGAGAGGAAAGTTTGTGCCCTATGAAACATCACTAAACCGTCAAAGAATTTTACCAAAATCATACCCAATAACTGAACTTATGACAGCCCCATCTCCACTAATGCGACGGTAGTAATGTCTTTACGACATAACATGAACAACAAACTCATACCACACACACACACACACGTGCGTTGCGATTCAATTAGTGCATTTGTACATCACGGTAATACAGACATCATGAGCATGTCATTTTTGATTACGTGTGACACATTGCACACACCTGCTGGCGTGTTATGTTTGTGAAACATCAGGAATTTGTGTGTTCGTTGGGCATCATGTCGCCAGACCGGACAGAAAATATTTCGGAATCTATGCACAAATTCCGGTAACGTGTGGATCGTTTTTACCAACTAATCACAAAAGAATTAATGAGAGTAAAACAAAAAAATCACTGCTGACTGACAACAAAGTATGGGAAACTGAATTTTTGGAAATAACCAGCTAGCTGTCTCACAACATTATTATTTTTGTCGTCCACAAGTATATTTTCTCACGTTGCGTGCCTACGAAAATACAGTAACCAAAGCACGCATTCCGTACAGTGCAGCGGATGCTACCACCTTGGCGTACAAATTTGATTACCGTGTACTGTTTCGTGCGCGCTCCTTTGTGCGCAATTTCGATTTCCGTATAATCCTTGTGAGAAACACCGACGTTCTTTTACGCGTTTTCCAACTTTTTCCATAATATTACAACAGTCGTATGCTCCCCTCTGTCTGGCGAGCCAACTCTGAGTTGTTCAGGACTTGGTTTGACTTATACATATATTTGATAAGAATGACACGCGTACAATCCTAAGCGGATGGGTACACATTACCCGCCCAGAACCGGGGCTAATCCATTTCCGTTTTGACACAAACAACCGTAATATTATGATTGTTTTGTCGGACAAAGTTAGGGTACATGGATGGATTGCCCACACGTGCCTGACAGAGCTGATAAGAAACACTACATGCTAAGGTGCGATAAGGCGGACAATCACCGCTTTCAAGCAACACCGCTTTGTCTGACTATTGTTTCGAGCAATAACCATGATTGCTCATTGCCGACCGTACTTTTGTGTGATTGTTT
>JASAMV010005135.1:0-106088 GCA_030248065.1 Rhynchonema sp. JSB1_4
AGACTTTATCAAATGAATCCTGATTTTCACGTTCAGTCACTCTTAACCACTGTGCTATTTGTGATTCTCACAAAACATTTTCAGCTGAAAATAATCCAGCAGATCAACCACGTTGCCGCAGGTCTGAAACATTCTCTTTACAACGTGTTTTGTGTGCGATCGCGCAACGCAACGTCACTGCCCCGTCACTTTCCCTCTTTGCGATTCAGGAAAAAAATTTGACCAATTCTTATAAAGTCATTGTGCGACCAATACATATTATGCACACCATCCAACCAGTCAGCACAGCAGAAGCGATGTCGGAACAGACTGTTTTTCTTCAACATCCTTGAAACAAAGAACTGGATAGAACAAATGAGCCGTCTGTGCTCCGTTGAGTCATGCTGGAAATAACATCGCAGAAAACGCGTTATACATTGAAATGTGCCACTCGCACTCATAAATATTGATGAGAATGTTTCATGTAAATTAAATAAACAAAAGTCAGCCACAAGTATCAATACGTACATAGTAGGAAATGCTTCTTAGCTTCTACAATTGGCTCGTGATGAATATAAGGCAAACCACACTAACACGAGCCTGATTTCGAAGGTGGCGCGTATTCAAAACAAATAGAAAGAGAAAATCATCATGCCCCAATTGGTATTCTCCAACGTGCAACATTTTCCAAATCAGCAGCCGCATGTTTCAACATTCTGCCAGCAGCGAAATCGCGTAGGCGTATGGTAGATTGCCTTTACAAACTTGAACTGCACGTGTGTGCAGTTGCCACACTACCCTAAACGATGAGCCGAAAACACCTGTCCTGTAATGTACATACTAAGTACATAATCAATTTGAGTTCCTGTGAAGTGGTTTTGTTCAAGGGGATGACAGTTTACAATGTGCGACGTGTCAGGCGCGATATTTGAAAAATATATTCAAAGTATATTATTCAACAATTACTGGTTTTGCAGCGAGCGGCACACGACAAACGCGTATGCTTAAATTCTCTCCGGTTTAAATACTGCATTGCAAGCGGTTTTAACGGTAAATCGTTTTTCAATTTCAACCTGCTGTGTGCTCTTCGAAAATACTTGCTTGTATGAATTCTCTGAAGATTTTATTTGACACACAAAAAGTTGCCACTGACATTGTGCGACAGTGTGAAATGTAAACTATCACATGACACTTTGCTACTTTTTAAGGTTTGTCGACTGTATGGTGCGAGCCAACATTCTTGTTTTGAAAACAGTGGTCTGAAAAGCGTTCTGAATAAGAGCATTGAAGTTTCGTACTTTTGTATATGCATAAGGTACAGGTACACAAGCCCGTCATTGCATTCCATAAACCTGTGCACATGTACGCATGATAAATCGACTGAAATGTTGTACTTGATCACAGTGACCACTTGCGCTTGGCAGATGTCAGAATAGTTTCTTGGAACAAAGGTTTCACTCGATTTGGATTTAAAAGTATCTTGGTACGGAACCCGTCAAAAAAACTGAGTATTACGCATATGTGCGTTGGAAAATAATTCGCACATTTGGGGCACCTTATTGAAAACGCTGCTGTGTGTGATATCCGCTTGTCCAATCCGAGAGCAAACACATATGCCGAAAGAATGAACAGCACACAATGCGCAACCCTTCATTCTCAACGAATCCGCATTTTGCCATCTATACATGTCATCTCGCTTCTAAATCTATACTACTAAAACAGGAAGACGTATGTATGTGTGTATGTATGTGTGTAGGTGTGTGGCCCCCTCCCTCGGAAGGGCGGACGGGCCAATTTTCATGGGTAGCTTTGGGTATGCTAACGGATCTTCGGGGGGGGGGGCACGGCACGGGCCCGGCGCTGTAGCCGGGCCGTAGGCACGGGTCCCGACTAGTTCTCCCAAACACACAATGCCCGTTTCACTATTGTGTTTGTCCCACCAATGAGGGCCGCCTTGCAGAATCAGGGAGAGCTATTTTCGAAATTCTTTGGTGCATTTGGGACGTTTACATGAGTCTCTTATGTCCTGGAACCGTGGAACCTAAAGTTACTGAAATAGTGAAGGTCTAGTGCAATAATCACCCGTGACCAAGGCTAGTCGAATTCCATCTGATCACCAAGTTCGATATAGCTCTGTCCTTTAAGCTGTTCCGTGATGTTTCACCTGACTGTATTCAGCTTCGCTGCTGCGTATATGCATTTGCATACTCGCAATTTGGGTATCATATGTATGTAGGTGCGCATATGATTACCCTGCTGCAAAGACGTTCATCCAGAAAATAAACACAGGTAAAAAGCTCTCATTCCAGCCCAACAGCACCATGCAAAAGCAGTTGTACGTGGCATTCGTTTCTTCTGGAATCGTACTACTTCGTAACGTTCATTATTGCCTATTTGCGTCTCATGTGCTTTATCGGAACGGTCAGGTGAATTATTGTTCTTCGTGTGCACCATAAACCACCAGCATCGAGTTTGATGAGACTCTGTCTGTCACCAACAGCAACGCCATCACAATCAGATGCCGTGCCACTGCAGACTTCGTATCATTGTAGCACAGTTGATGATATGACCGCAAGAAGGAAACCAAGACTTTCTTCCGATAGCCTGCAACAATCACATTGCCAAATTCGCAATGTAATCTCACACGAAAGGTCGCAAGTATGCCATTCTGCTGACAGCTACATATGATATTAGATCTGCTAACCACTCCCCGTTTTTGATAATGTCCGCCCAGTCGGGAAAAATCCGACGGTCGGGCCCAAAACCAAACCCAACCGCGAGGTATCGGCAAATGGGCTAATTGTTTAGTTGTTAACGTAAGTCGTCAATGCTGGTTGTCATCGCAGACAGAACAGATCAGCCCTTCTGTTAGGTGTGCTGTATGGTGTACATGGTTACTATATGTATGTGCTTGTCCTACATGTCTGAATGTGGTATACTTGGGGTTACGGTAAGGTTACGTATACAGCCGTACCTAACGTACAGAGGGTCCGATCCATGTCATTATAATATTCATTAACGGTACACTTAAGAGTGATCCGATTATACAATTAAAACTACAGAAATCACCAGCACGCTCATACCCGACTGACTTGCGCGGCCTGTCGGGATCGCTAGCATAAAATACAACGTAGACAAAACATAATAATGGTGAATCATGGCTAAGGTTGACGTCATGGCATAATTCTAAAGTGTGTTACGAAAGGTACTATGACACTTCCATCAGAGCGAGGAATATGTAACACACGTAACAAATATGACATTGGGCTGCGCTGAGGACCAGCGTTGATGATGTCGTTGACCACGTCAAAATGTATTGGGGCCCACCGATCGTAACATATGGTTGTCATCAGGCCACAATTGATACAAATGTATACCCACACACCTGCCAAATTAGGCCGCAAGAAAATTTGTACAGCATTTCCTGTTGCGTGTTTGTCACATCATCGATGTGGATATCCTCTTGCTTTTCAGAATGGCCACCGCAGCCAGAGTGGCTGCGGTGTTCTGGCAGTTGGCCACGTATTGGCGCATTGTCAATATTATTGTGTGTGCCGCATTCCTGTGCATGTTGATCTGGAATCGACAGAACCCACCGGCGGGTGCGCAGAGCAACCAGCAAGGCCTGCGATCTTCGTTTTTTGCATTGACTTTGTGCGTCAGTGTGTGCGACATCACCCTTATGACTCTGTCGCACGTTTATAGTCTTTGTCGGTGGATAGCCGAATATGTAGGTTTTCATGGCGGAATCCTCAGGAAATATTGTCACAGTTTTGAACCGATTTGCTTCCCGCACTACTGTAGGAGTCGCTTCGATTCCTGTTGACCTACGACACGGTGTTGCTGCGCGTGAATAGCGTGATTCAAAAGCTCAGCATTACGGCAACATATTTGCTCGTGTTGGCCATCGCCGTCAATCGATACACGGCTGTCACGAGACCGTTGCATCACGCCACGGTACGTAGGGTTAACTTAGAGGTTGCGGCAACAGGTGAACAAGTTGAAATGGCGATGGGGAAAAATTCCAAGCTGACTTGCCTCCTTTCTCGAGATTGTCACATTAAAAGACAGGTCTGCCAAATCAGCCAGTCCTGAGCTGCTGAAACATCACAATTCGATAAGAACTTCAGATATGGCAAAATCGCATTCGTCAAGTGTTGGTCGGTGTTGTGGTGCTGAGTGCGTGTATGTCCTGGCCACCGTTGGGGCAGAATCTGAGAACTGTTTGGCCAGGAAGATACGAGCCTGTGGATAGTAATCAAACAGTTAAGAACAAATTTACGTGCCTTCCTTCGTTTATGAAATCTTCATCGAGAGCCGCTCTCTGTTGCAGAATATCTATACCGCCGGACACGTAGACCAACCGTGGCAGAACATTGTGACCGCCCTGCAGTCGGTTGGCGAATGATCGCTTCTTTTTACACGCACCAGAATCATTACTGAGGCTATATTTCTTCAGGTGACATCGATTACGTCTGCATTCGTTGCATCGGCCTTGTATATCCTGGTGTTCAAAAAGCTTTCAGCAATGACAAACTTTCAGGTACACGCACTTCGGTTTGACTAATGCGGCAACCCAGTCATTCAAAGATAAATTCAACATTCATTTTTACAGGCATCGAACAACAATAGCAATAAAAGCGATGCTATCCGCCTGAGCTTTATAGGACTTGTGATGACAATTCCCTGCTTCAATTTAACAATCGACTTTTGGCTTCAACAGGTATATAACACACATTTGGTACTCTAGATCATGTGTTCCACAGCTGCCACATTACCTCTTTTATTTTCAGCTGTTCTTTGGCCCCGACACCGCTGCGTATTTCACCATCATCTACACGCTCAACACCACGATCACGTACACGGCCAATCCCTACATGGTCACAGCGTTGTCGAAGGACGCACGCAAAGGGTGGCAACGATTGTATCACAAGTTACGAGGCGTGCAGCACACAAATGTCGTGCACGTCACTGCCACACATCCGTAGTTTTTGTTGTTTGTAATGAGGCTAATATTGCACTGGTCAAATTACTTCGTCTACACACAGCTGCCGACGACGTGAGTGAGCCCCAAAAATTCATTCACCCATAGCCCCATTCGGGGTGAGTTGACGATCATACAAAGTGAGTTGACAAAGTAATTTGACCATTTGAGTTCAAAACTGTCAGCCGATAATGACGGGCTACAGTTTTCACAGGCTGGACAGTTTTGACAGATTAATGATGTACTTGAGTTGATACATGAGGAATTTCGATATGTTGGATTCGTCGATTCGGTGTGCGGGTTACGCACTACAGTCAAAGCGTGTATGAGAAACATTTTTCTGAATTCTATGATTTCGTTTTGGTATCGTGGTGACTGCTTCTGTTTGGATAGTTTTGGCGCAAATGTGTCTTGGTAAATACAGGCACGTGTTACATATAGGTAAAATATGGTACGTAAATACGGTAACCTACTTATTTATACGCATATGTGATTGAGGCGGTATAATGTGCACTGTGCAGTATAACTCATCTTCAGATCATGTTGTTAAGCGGGTGTGTTGCCTTTGTTAGGCCTGTAAGGATTCGTTTGTAATTGTATACCAATTTAATTCTTGTGTCTATATTTCACCTACACTTGTTGCTTGGCAATTCTGACGCACTTAGGTTCTTGAACGAAAATGCTATCCAATTAAATTTGTGTATATGACCTATGAAATCGCATGACCTTCATTTATGTAGATGTATACATGCGTAATATTGCACACCCAGGTCGTCATTCTTATATTTTTCGTTTCCAGGTGTGATCCGTCAAGGCGTTTGTACTGCTAATCACAACCAGGCAAACGTCAGTTGATCACGCTTTCATTCTAGTTCAAATTCAAATTCATTCACGCTTGTCTGATGCCGAGTTATTCTTATCCATATCTGTCTCGTGTGTGCACTTGATCTCAGTTCTATGCCAAATGGTTTTACGCCCCCTTGTGTTCTGTTCTGTTCTCCTGTTCTCATCTCGTCACTTTCATTTCAGTTTTGCAATTACATCTTTAAGCTTTATAAAATCTTATACTGGATCCTCATTTGTTTGATACCTTACTTGTTGATCGCCAAGAACGGGTAGAATTCACAACACAAAGTCAGGTTCAACGTCAAGCTGACCGTCACGTATGTAAACAGTTCAAGGTCAGATGTTTCGGGCTCACGCTGGCTTATCAAGGGGACACGATTTTCTAAACGAAGGGTCATCTGTGACGCATTGTTGTGCGTGATTGGATGGTTTTCTCGCAAGAATTTTAAGGATGTAACGCAAGCGTTTTAGGAGTCAAGTCCAGAGTTTTAAGAATTTCTGAATGGAGGTAAAGAAATAGCGAGGCGATCACTAACGGCGATGGAAAAATTTGACTGCGAATACCACTGGTCAAAAATTATTAAAACTCAGAAATATGGTACTGTTCTAAACGCTTCAGCTAATCTTTCAAATAATGTTGTTGCGAGAAAAACCTCCATGGCCAAAACGAGGCAGTGCGCCGAGGTCAAGTTGAGCAAGATATCAGAAAAGCAATGTACAATATAATACAACAGAGAAGTGTTTATAATTAAGCATTGATATTAGTGGTCATCTCATGAAAGCATGTAAGCCAATTCTTCGTTTATATTGCACGTGAGATTGCTAGGTAAAGAGAACGTAATTGTTGCTATAATTGTTATTATAATTTTTCTTATGTCAGCATAGACTGAGAATAGAATACACTTGCATATGGTGATCTTTTAAAATCATGGAAACCCAGCACCGTTGAATTTCGATCAGTTGCCACGTTTGTGTGTTTTAATCCAATCCCAGTAGGAGTGCACCTGGAGTAAACATAAGCGTTTTGTCACTGCCCGGACAGGTATTAATTTTCTTTGATAACGACGGTCTCACCTTCACATAGAAAGCAGTCACGTTCGGGTGCATGCACAAATGGCGGTCAGTTGGCAAATTTTTCGTTTCGTCTCCATTTGGGAACAGACCGGACGCAATTCCATGCAACACCCATCGGTCGCCGTTTTTGCACACCACTGGGCCACCGGAATCTCCCTGAAGATCGAATAATGTTTCAAGGATGCACGCGAACGTATACGTGTGCATCAAAATCGCAATATAGTGCTTTCGTGGCTTTGTATCGCAGAACGTCGATTGATCGATTCCCCTCGATCATCCGGACGGGGTAGTTTTTTGCAAGTTTTTCAGCGTGCTTGCCCAATTACGCTACAATTTCAATTCCATCTCTAACCTTATCTGTTCATTTGCAGACTCTCTTCGTTGCTTCAAGGCTGTCATTTTTTGTTCTTACTTCACTCAAGACTGAAAGTGCCGTTTCATAACCAACCATGCACGCGTTTGATGGTGGATCTCCGTGACGCTCGGCGCAGAAATGCATCTTCTCGGTCCAAAGATCGAGATGCTGCGGAGAGTCAGCAAGACGTGGCCACCACGCCAACAGCACACTTTTGCAGTGGTCACGTGACGCCACCGACAGCATGGCTTGTTTGAGAACAGAAGGCTTGGCGTCAGATGGGTCTTCTGTAACATGCTTTAAAGTTGACCGGCATACATTTGCATGATGTTTTTGAACGTTTGAATATTTTAAACCAACACAACAATTGTGCATGGTGTCCATTTCACGTGAGTCGTTTGAGAAAGCTCCCAAAAATGTAACAAATACGTGTCGCCTCGCCACGTCAGAATAGATCCAACCCCTGATACCCCTTTATATTGATACCGTGTCACCTTCAGTCAACCCCCATCCT
This sequence comes from Rhynchonema sp. JSB1_4, assembly GCA_030248065.1. Lineage (NCBI taxonomy): Eukaryota > Metazoa > Nematoda > Chromadorea > Monhysterida > Xyalidae > Rhynchonema > Rhynchonema sp. JSB1_4. The sequence goes on from JASAMV010005135.1 coordinate 7,753, forward strand.
GTAAGGAAACAACGTGCTCCCTCTTCGACCGGTTCATCAGGCAGACAGACGGGTTGCACGTGGTCGTTGAACTGAATTGGGTCATCCAACACCAACACTGAAACAATCGAACAAAGATCAAGCAAGGGGGATTGCTGAACTGTTATGGCCGATATGCGCGTTGTTGGCTTCTGAGTAGATTTGACCGCGGGACCCAATTTCAAATTGATTCGACGGTATGATTTGTTGAAGTTGCAAGTTTGACTTGTATGAAAGTTTGCGATTAGGGAACTGGGCACAAATTTCCTGCTGACCCTGGCTTACAAAATCGCTGAACATTTTCACTGCAACTAACAATAACAAGAGCAATCGAAACCGCAACGTCTGCATTATTATAGAAGACCCCATTGCCCGCACGATATGTCCTAAACTGTGTCGATTCATTTGGATCTTAACGATTCTATACACTCACACGCAATGTCGTTCCACAACGTTTTCCGGCTGTAGTGCTCATGAACGACAATCTTGACCGCCTTGTGTTGCTTCGATTCTTCATCATCATACCCGTCGTGCAGGCCGGTGGTGATGAAGGTCTCCCCTTTGGAGTGCGCAGCGCTGGCTCTGTCATTCAGATTCACAACACGTCAAACATAGTTTTCTCACAAGATTGCCAACGCTGACCAAGCAACTAACACGCAATGGGCAGCCGTGACCACGTGGTGTTGGTCAATGATCGACCCTCCACACGTCTTCAAGGTCAAATCGTTGGTCACGGTTATCACGTGCACTTGCCATGGCCAGCTGTGAGCAATTGCCTCTCGCCCAACTGTCAAAAATAAATTTTTTGTTTTGCAGTTTCACATTCCAACGGTGACACGGTCCATTTTTCGACCTCAGCCACCACACGACAATTTTTGGGCGTCAGTGGGGTCTCACCTCACCAGGCCCACATTCACTCGCACTGACAACGATCTCGTACATATACTGTACGCATGTTCATCGTCTGCATGAGCAGCATAATGAAACATCAACTCACAAACGATCAGCCGTTGTTCGCGACGCGAGCGTGGCATCGACACGTCAGGTTTGATCGCTGGATCGCCACACTTTGGCTGTTGTTTCACTGCAAGAGCGTTCTGCCAGCGAAATTAATTCTTGTGCCTTTGCACGCCCCACGCACACACCACATCATGTGGAATTGTGGAATAAGAATAAGCCAACCGTCTTTTCTGTGAAAATCGATCGAAGTTGCTGTCACCGTGATGAACAGAAGCGTGAAATTAATTATGCGCTGCATATCGGATGGATGAAGACTGCTCTTCGGTGATCTGATTCTCTGCTGAATGAGGAAATTGTAATGAAATGAAAGATTATTTTTTTCAATGACGCTACTGTACCGTTCTTGGCGATCGGACACACGTTGCAGTTGAATTGTGGTATTTTGCTGTGTCGTACTTGTGTGTGCTGGTTTTGTTTTAACCATGCTCACGCCCAATGAGGGCGGATCCAGGGGGCACAGGAGCCATCCCCGTTTGGTCAGATTGGCCCCCTTGAAGAGCGCACCGTAGGAGGAAGGAAGAAGAGGAAAAACGACCCCACCGGGGCTCTAGTCGGGGGGGGCTGTAACCGAAAAACTCCGGTATATTCATGTGGGCATGTGAAGCTGTTCTCGTTTTTTCTTGACCTTCAAACGCTGTTGTGAAATTTTTGCTTTTCCATTGTCTGGCAAATTTTTATCACAGATTCACACCAATGCGATTCAGAATCAACATCTTGAAATAAAATAATGTGCCGTTTCATATTCGTATATGATGCAGAATGAATGTTTAGTTTAAGGGTTAGCAAATACAGGAAATTTGTACAAAACATTTACCAACAGAGAGATCGAGGTCCATTCTTAAAATACTCAAGAATTTCTTCATTTTCAGAATAACAACTTCCATCCACAGTGTCTACTACCTGGAACTCTGGACCGACTTGTTGTTCTGGCTCCTAGCCGAATCGGTGCTGACGCTAACCGACCTCGTCGTGGTGGGCGCACCCCCAGCCCGACTACCGCCCGAACCCGACCCCCTGCTGCTGTTCAACAGTTCACTGTCGCCTATGATTTGATCGATGTCAATCAATGACGGTGGAGGCAGCAGGTACGATCCGGGCATCGCCGGCTCATAGTAATCGTATTCAAAGTCCTGCTCTGTCCCGGCCAGACTCAGACTTGAACTCTGTTGCGGATTGTGACGGCCGCGGGGTGTCGTGCCTGAAATATCAGGGAGTGTTAGCGCGTCAAAAAGTCATTTTGCAGTCACGACGCACTGACCGGATGCACCGCGAGTCAATCGACGTGGAAAACGACAATTCAGGACAGAAATCAAACCTCTTGATCCGATCGAACCCCGTCTGACGAGTTGTCCTGACTGAGGGGGGCCTGGCGAGTCACTCGCGCCGACGCCCCACAATTGCACACCGACTGAACGTTTGGTTGGAATGGACTTCGGCTGCTGAAGGGGATTGGTGGCGGGCGAAACTGTAAAAATTGGCGCAATGATAATGTCGAATTGAAAACGAGTAAATACCAGACTTATCCAAACAATGAACCTTGTTTCTGCGCGGACTTCACCGACAAACCGCTGAGTCGTGTGCTCTCGGTGGTCGTCGACAGAACCATGTCTTCGCCTGGCGTGGTGGTGGAACATTGAGGATGCGAGATTTGGGTGTGGTTGGGACGACGTGAAGAGGACGGCGCACCGCCTAAGAATGATAGAAAGAGACAATTTTGGAGTTTTGAGAATTTTTTAAATTTGACACCACACGAGCAACAAACCTGAATTGTGCGGTACCAATTGACAATACTCATCGTCCACGACACCACCGTTGTCCAACGCTCGACCTTCACCGAGACTGTGTGAACTGGGCAGACGTTGGAATTGGACTGAAATGTGCAATGTTTGGCGTTTGGTTGAAAAAAATTGTTCGTGCATCAGCTGATTCAAAATAAAGGCACCAATGATTCTTCTCATTCTGTACAAGTTCTTGACCAGTAATTTACTTATTCTGACGTTTTGGAAGTTCATGAGATTTGGGACCATCTGCAACTGCATCACTTTAACTTTTACCTTGAATTTTTCGTTTTGTATGCGCATACAAACAGTACACACTCAATGGTGTGAGCACGAAACATATGAAGAGAACCACGGCAACGATGGCCAACAGAATCGTGATCAAAATCGGCCTTGGCCTCGTCAGCAACCAGTGGTGAAATCGGGTCGCGTCGAAACCACCGGAATGGGATTGTGCTGGAATCACGGTACCGTGAAAACAACAAGAAACAAAAGAAATTATAAATACTGAAAACAAACAAACCCAGAATCTGATATTCGAGCAACATGGGCACATGTGACGTTTCATTATCCACATACATTGGCTCATATTCAATGCTGACCACACCGTTGAAGCATCGAATCACTCTCATGTCAGCCGATGATAGCGCCGAGTCGTACAGTAGCGCATCGGTGGGGTGTGGCCCGTCACGGATGCGTACCTGAACAAAGTTCGGTAATGTTTGCATTTCAACTTCAATTTTAGCACCAAGTCGATTTTTAATCAATCAAATAAGGTTCCAATCCAGAACTTATATATACCGTCCACATGGCGTCTTCCGGTTTCGGCACCTTGTCATAGAACTGCAACCTAATCTGATGCCCGTCTGGTGCACGAATGGTCCATGACGCATCTCGATCGCACATTCCCAACAACAGAAGACCGGACTGGCTGGGGCTGGTCATCAGATCACAACCACACAAGCATGTCCAATTGTAGGCGGTCGATTGGACGTCTGAAAGTTGTTTGAAACATGTGACTTCTTTTTCAGAATTACCATTGACATCAGGATTGCACAGCAATGTGCTATGGATTCTCGAAGATAGGTAAACGAAAGCATAATATTCCGGATATTGCCGGTTGCTCTCCCCGTGTGACTAAAATATTCTTCCTGTTTTTAGAAATTCAAGCAAAAACACTGCATAATTACGATTTAAAGCTTATGGGGGATTATTTGGACATTGCATTACCCGGTATTATCTAGTACCCAGGTATTTGCACGCGGCAACCAGATTTGGAAAACTGTGAACCGTGCGAATGTGCGCTCACCTTCCCGTTCCATTTTGCACGCTGATGTTTCAGTGCAATTGCGAGACTCGACCGCTGCTCCCACACAATCGGCACCATAAGCACTCGGCACTGGATTGTCACACTTTCGTGTTCGATGTTTCACACCCGGACCACATAGATTACTGCAGTAGGACCACGTTGACCACTGTGACCAGTCGCCGTCGCGGATTTTAGCTGAAATTTTTTGGGGTGCTTCGTGGTATTGTTTTTGCTGATTTCATGCTAATTTCTCTCCATTTCTTTTTTCCCCGTACCCCAGCATTCTTAAGCATCCTTGGTGCACCTTTTATCAAGGCCTTTTATGCCTGGCGCCATCCATCTCTCTGCTCGCTCGAACACAAAAAGCAATCCTTTTTAGCTACCCTCTAATTACACCTGCGACCTGCTCATGCGCTGCGTGTGTGGGGCTGAATTTTTGGGACACATTATGGGAGAAATGGTAATGAAGCGGGCCGGGTTTGTGAAAACACCCACTTCTGTATACACTATTGGTTCTAAACTGTAATTTGTCCCAGCACAGACCTTTTCGCGAACACGGCGCAATAGCCAATGTACCGGAAACCTCAATTCTCATCCGAACACCTTTCAGGTATGCATTTTTGTGTTGTATTTCCTGTGGGTGTGCGTGTGTGCCAAAATGACGACATTATTTGGATATATAATTGGGGGTCATCACCTTTCTGGCCTTTGTGTGTTGTGTTGTCTAACCAAAAGGGTGTCTCCAAGCAAGGTGCACACCTGGGGTTTGTTTTTATGCACGTTTTCTGGGTGTCACATTTGCAGCAGGATACCAGTGTGTTAAAGGGCTCGGGACACAACCGAAGGAAGGGCAGCAGAGCGCAGTGCTATACATCGTTGGAAAGCACTGTGACATCGTATGTCACGCACAAATGTTAAGCTCCTTAGAGATTCGCTATCTCTTGGTAGAGCGACTTTTCGTTCCAGAAAAAAGTGAATTTTTTCACAAATTCAAACGACCGGTGCAGAAACCCCAAATGAGTTGAAAGTCAAGTAACACGTGGATAGGATTACAACAGCTTTTGGACAACTTATCATGAGAACTCCAGTCGCTAAAAGCATTGCTTTAGTCGGTGAGGGTGCGAAATGTTCCAAAAATCGGCCACATTTTTCGAAAACACAAGTTTGTCTCTAAATTTTGAGGCCGCGCTTTGTGTTGCAGAAATGAAAATGCAATAGACAAATAGAGCATTTTCGAAAGTACCAGAAAATAAGGTTTTTAAATTTGGAAACACTTAGATAGCGGCGTGACAGGCCGAAAAAGACCTAAAAATTGTCCCTAAACTGCATAGTTGCACTCATTGACGGAAATGTGATGTAAATAAGCCACGTATTGCATTGCATTCGAAACGAGAAAGTCAGATAAACGCCCAGTCCAACAATCTAGACGAGTTTCAAGACTTCAAACACCATGGTCCGGCTGCTGCAGCCCTGCCAGCCTGAATAAGATATTTAGCTATAAGTCGTTACTGTTAAAAATTATTGCACATTGGATAGCATCAAACGATGTAGCTTCAATGTAGCTATCGAACGATATATAACATGCCCATACTATCTCTTACTATGGACAAGAAACGGTCAAAATTCCGAAATTGCACACGGTGACGTGACGGTTCATTCCAGAATCGTCAAAAAAGCAATTTTTTAGCCTCTGCCCTTAAGCGTAAAAATTTATTGGGGCTTGTCATATATCGTTCGAAAGCTACTCTCAAGATACATTGTTTGGTGCTATTACATTTGCAATAGCTATTAACAATAAGCAGTTATAGCTGAATATGATATTCAGGTTAGTATGACTGCCCCGAGAGATCTGTAGACCTTGGGGTCTTCGGACCTTGATAGGTTGTTAAACCAGACGTTTCTTTCATTTTTTTGTTTCGAAGCCGATACAATCTGTGGCCTTTATGTGTCACAATTCTGGCGATGAATGTAACCACCTAATTTAGCGGCAATTTAATGTATTTTTTAGGCCTGTCACAGTGCTAGCTATGAGTTAAAAAATTTGAAAACCTTATTTTCTGGTACTTTCGACGATGCTCTATTTCCCCATTGCATCCCTATTTCCGCAGCGCTAAGCGTGGCCTCAAAATTTAGGGACAAACTTGTGTTCTCGAAAAATAAGGCCCATTTTTGGAACGTTTCGCACCCTCACCGTGTGAAGCAATGCTTTGAGCGACTGAAGTTGTGATGATAAGCTATTCAGAAGCTGTTGCAATCCTATCCACGTGTTACTTGACCTTTAACTCATTTGGGGTTTCTGCACCGGTCGTTCCAATTTGTGCAAAAATTCACTTTTTTCTGGAACGAAAAGTCGCTCTACCAAGAGATAGCGAATCTCCAAGGAGCTTAAAATTTCTGCGTGACATAGGCTGTCGGAATGCTTTCCAACGGTATGTAACAATATGTCCTGCTACCCTTCCTTCGGTTATGTCCCGAGCCCTTTAAATGCGTACTGAATATCCTATCCAAAAATCTACTTCCGCATTTTTAACCCGTGTGAGACCTCCTAATATGTATGCACTGGCTCTGGCCTGAATGAATGGTACGGTATGAAAAAAAGGATGATAATTTGTGCATGTGAGCGTGCACGCTGTCGTGAATTCATTGTGAACTCCCCCTATTGTGCGCTAATTAATTCACAGCGTTTAGTATAATCGTGTCAATTGTGTTCATGTGGCTTTTTTGATATGTGCGCATCACACAAGGACAACGTCGGGATTTTCAGTGGCTTCATCCCATTCGTTTGAAACCATAAGTAAAGCTACCGTAGTCCATCGGCGAAAAATCCCGAATCCCTTTATCGTTTTGTTGAGGCCTAAAATGGGTTGGCACATGGACAAAAACACTCAACTTGGCATAAATTCAGTGGTACGCCCTTTTTGTGAAACACAAACGCACCATGTGTTAGTGGAAAGATAAGTGCTTAACGCTGGCTACTTAGTCAGTTTGCCTGGTTAACCCTCGCTCCATTCGCTTATTGGGGCCCTGTGGGGCAGGCAGATGTGTTTTGGTCTCAGTCGATCACCAAAGCTGACACGGTACCCTCTTTTAGTGCGGCGGCCCGCCCATTTCCCGAAATATACTATAAATCCGTGCTCCGTTTGGCTATCTATTTCGACACATTCATTCACGCACACAAGCAATCGAAGCACCTAAAGATTCATTGCTGCACATTCTCAGGATCAAGAATAAATTATGGGACCAGAATTTTTTGCCTGGATCAAGGAAATATGAGTTTTGGTCTGATCCAACGCACCGCATATTGTCAACGAGATGAAGACAACGCCTGAAAACCTGAACTTGATTTTCAGGCTATCTTAAATCCCAGGTTACTCGAATTCAATCCGTGAAATGAACAAGCATCTTAACATCATAAGACAGTAGGCAAACGGAGTGGGGTGGGCCGGGAGCAGGCAAATTTGTGCATTTGTGTGTTGTTCAGTAATTAAGAATGGCGCAGTATTAGCTGCAGTCTAAGCTTTATTGAGTAGCCCTGTGCTGCTTGCTGTTAACATGTTTGCTCGTTTAGGGAATGCCAGAAAATCTAGCCGACCAAATAAACATGGGACAAGATTTTTTCCTTTGTCATCGACCATATAGCATATACCTGAAGTTAACAGTCTCTTGCATGAATCAGGTTCAATTTTTGTCCCATATCCCAAAGGCCATCCGATATTTCAGTGGCGGATAAACATAATGTAGATCTTCGACCCCCCGGGGTCCTACTTTTACTGTATTCTGGACGGTGGAGAGTCGAGACCCTGACCACACCGAAAGCAGGCAAGTCGGAGGTCGCGCGATTGCTCGCGGCGAAAACCGAAGCGCCTCAGAATCGGGGGCACAGTTGGAACTCGGCTTGGTCTCTTGTTGGACGGAATTGCATTTATAAATAAAATGTCTTGATTACCTATTGCTTAGGCATGACCTATTGCGCATGAATTGGGTTTGGTTTTAAGAGAGAAAAGTGAAAATGGAATGAGTTTGGAATTTTATATTTTATTAAAAATAAGATTTGTTAGATAAGGCAATGGGCGCGCGAGAGTGAGAGAAAAGCAAAGACTATAGGCGTGATCGCACCTAAGCGAGCACCATTTCCCGTGTTCTACGTCGTGGCTGATTGGTTTTGACAAAAAGTCAACCAGCGACGTAAAAGTCGAACACGTGCAATTTGGGAAATGAGTAATGAGAACTGAGGAAATGGTGCTCGGCCGTCCTTTAAATACTCGATCGCATTTCTTTTTCTCTTGTCGATCCATTACGGATTAATTACTATAAGATGATTGGACGGCACTTACTTGTGATTGGTTAGAGAAAGATATTTGAATTTAGAGCAAAGAAATGAGAATGACAATGCAATTAAAGAGAATGGGTTACGGTAACGCAGGATCAAGCGCGGAGATTCAAATGGGCTAAACCCGAATCCCCACAATAACATGACTAGAGGCCAGTGTTTTATGATATTAGCACACCGGACCAACCGCACACGTGGTTGAGATGGATTGGGCTTGACGTGGAGCACTACACCAGTTCGGGCACATTGTCTAGCTGGTTGATGTTTAAAGGGTGTGTCTAACGTCTCCTAACCCCATGTTTTGTTGGGTGGAATTGAAAGATGTCTTCGAAAGGCCGCGGTGTGCAAAAAACCGCGACTTCTAACTTGCTAAATCGCGAAATCTTGAGGGTTACTTTTCGAATTAAATCAATTTCCGGACACAAAATTCAGACTGAGCAGACAAGAAAAGTTACGAAGCAAAACACACACAAACCAGCTTCTGTGGGTTAAATGAAACATTCATTGTGTCCACAGTCAAGCCAGCAACCAGAGCGTTGTGTGTTGAGCGTTTACGTGCATTGTATAGGCGGCTGAGCCGCGCTTAAACATGCAATGTTTCAGCAGAAAAACGCCAAACGTGAGTAGCGCGCACTCAAAAGCGCCTGGAGTTTTGTGTCCGGAAATTGATTTAATTCGAAAAGTAACCCTCAATATTTCGCGATTTAGCGAGCTAGAAGACGCGGTTTTTTGCACCCGGTGGCCTGTCGAGGTCATCTTTCGATTGCACCCAATAAAACATGGGGTTAAGAGACGTTAGACACACCCTTTAAGTTGGAGGTCTCCTGCTATGTACGTTTTAGACTGATGAAGGTGACCCGGCACACCAGATTGCCGAATGACTTTGACCGAAAAATGGGTCAAACATGGGCTTACGCGGGATGAAATTCAATCGTCTCTACGGTATTGGTAAGACGACATGAGCTTATATCACGCACCACGGATTAGCGTAATATGAACATAAACGCATGATTGATCGAGCAACTGGGCCAACCCGAAAGCGCGTAAACAATGCAATGTTTCTGGCGTGTCGGAAAAGAAAAACAAAGAAAAAGGCAGAAAAACAAAAAGGTAGATTTTGCAATTGACCAACTTCGTTTGTCCGTTGGCACACATTGAGTGGCTTGTGAGTGTACACGTCCATCGTCAACCACGGTCAACAGTTTGAAACAGAATCCCATGTAGATCGAGTCGAAACGAGCACAGTGGAAACGGACGTGCGTCGCGTTACGATGGATCCGTTGCTCCTCGAGATATCTGAAATTACACAGTGGGTTTGGTACACACCCAATGCATCTGAAATTACGTACAGTAATTTGTATGTTGGCCAATTCTTTGGCTGGTTTGAATTGATGTTCTTCAGGTGAACTGAAAATCGGATAACAATAGTGGGAGAAAAGCAAAGGCAGAGGCATCATTTGAATTTCGGTATTTTCTAATTGGATGCAGGCAGATTGCTTCAGAAATCAGCAACAACTTCATCCTGTGGAAATTACCCTTTTTCTGTTTCATCCGCACAACATAGCAACGCAGTCATGTATTGTGATGTTTCACGCACCTCAACTTATTCGGTCTTGCCACACTGTTCGTCCGCGTCTGTCGTATTCCATACAAACGCACGGTGTCCCGTCCTTTCGGACAAGTCGGTCCCTCGAAGCTGACCGTCAAATACTGACGACACCCGGGGTTGACACCATCGGTGCGAAGTTTGAGTTGATAATTCGGGTACCAACTGACCACCATCTCGTTACTCGTTAGCAAAATATGGTCCGGGGCCGAAGCTTTGGAATCTGGACTTGATTCTGTTTGGACCGTGTTTCGACTCATCATTTGTACTCTGTAGAGACCGGCCCGGTCAAATAATTCACAATCCAAAGTTACCGACGATGGGATTTCATCCAAGGTTTGTTCGATATTTATAACTTTCAGCTGATTAAACTTGGTTTGATGTTCATAGCGGTGCTGTATTGACAGATAAATGGAGCCCAATTCCGTTCTTGTTCGACAAATTTCCGGCGACTTAGGCTTTGCAATCATCAAAGTCACGTGACCAGACAACGTGGTGTGATGATGGGGTAGATCAAGTTCGAAAATCGACGTCTCCAAACGAAAAACGGCACTTTCGAGAAAAATCGCGTCATTCGAGAGATCGAAAACAGAGAAATTGTAGACACCGGGTGTTGTGAAACATTCACACTCAAAGTAGGCAGTGGACCACACTGACAGATTGGTTAATCGGACCGTCGTATTACACGAATTGTAAAGATTCGACAGAATTAGCTGCACCACATTTGTGGCATTGTCAGAATCCGAATCCAAGATGCGAAAATCCAGCGCATTTTCGGTGCCAAGTGTCCGAAGTTTGTGTCGAATCTGCAGCTGCGCGTTAACCTGCGGCCGAATTTCGGCGAAATAAATGATGAGCAAGTTAAAAACAATGGATAGAGTTCTCATTTTTGGGTTCACATTGTTCTGAAATAAAAACTTGTGCATTATTTCGGTTTCAAGCAAAGCAAAAAGTAAGACCACGATCTAACACAGGAAACTGGCGCTCTCAATCCTCAATGTTGGCCTCGTTCCCGTCGGTATCATATTTGATGTCAAGGAGTCAAAAGTTCCAGCGCAGTTTCAAGCGTTCGAGCCATAATGGCCCACCCTCATCGTGACCGGACAGTGCTTGCTCATGAAACACGGAACACTGGCAGCACTCATTTCACGGAAACAGGCAATACATTAGAGGCAGCATGCACCTTATGATGCACTTGGCTTGAAGTCGGTAAAGTATCCATGGATGTCAAGCATAAACCGTCAGTCAAATTTCAGACCACCAGGACATGGGGTTGAGTTGGTGAAATTCTGAAGCCAAAAGAAATATTTCAAACTCAAGCCCTGCTGCGCAACATGTCAGCTTGAAAACTCAGGCACTCCATTCCTGATGGGTACATCTAAATTTGACATCAATCTGTCATGACACGCTCAGAGCACTGGCATGTGCATGTGTATCGGAGCAGGATAATATTTTGAAACACACAGACAGACGTTACACACACGTGCGGTCATAAAACCAAGCTCGGTTGGAGCCATGGGTCGGGTCGAACCCAGAATGTGTGCACTGGTACAAAACACATTAACTTGCAGCGGCAGCAGTGGAGGAATGGAGCTGACGGACAGGACAGGATATGAAGTCAAGGTGCATCTGTGAGACTGGATTAACCTGAATTAGCAAGGTCGACAGAAGGATAGCAAGGGAGATCAGGCAACAGCGACGCATTCTTATATGGAACACTGAAACCTGAAAGTCCCATTAAAATGTGCAAAATCGTTATTAGAGCGCCGGTGGTGAGTGAGTATGATTTTGATTCAATTTCCTATTTGTGTGTCTGTAAGAGGCAGGCATATGCCAACATTTGGAGTGTGCATGCACCTGCACCTTATGGACATGCTACCCTACCTTATCAGCACATATACACATTATCATATGCAGCCAGAGATGCGGCAAGTCGATTATCATACAAGGCCGGTCCTTTCATGGTCCATTATGTGCTTCACTAACACATCGCTGAAAGTGCCACATTTGAACAATATTGTTGGGTACCAGACTATTGCATCTGGCATTTCGCAAACTTGGTATCCCAAAGACACAAGCAAATGTTTAGGTCGGAACGTGGGAAACCTGCAATCGTACATTTCGGTTCGGTTTCATTCAAAGACGAATGCATCTCTGTACAACTCGGCAGTTATTATTACATTTGGCAGTTATAATATGTTTGTGGTGCTCCATTACACCAGCAGCAAGCCAGGAAAGTAATTCGAAGCCTCACAGCGTGAAGCCGATAGCGCTGGCATCCCTAAAACCCAGGCCACATCCACAGGCTGGGTGTCTAGCATGCAGGCTAAAAGCATGAAAACTGGCCGTCACGGACAGCTAGCTTTAATGATACGTTAATAAAGCTGGAATTCTAACCAGACCAAAGGTGGTTAGCTGCAAATGCATGCCGCAACCGCGTTACCATACCTAAAGGGAACCTTCTGCTTCTCCGTCAGTGAGAGGAATGTGAAAACCACATGCGCATGCATGCGTGTCTGCATCACGCACGGGGTGAATCCCGCCCACAAAATGAGGACTGCACTAGCCCGCAGCCGAGCTCAATTAGAGACCATCGATAAATAAAAAGCCTCAATGAGAAAATGAGTGCTGAAAATGTTTTTTTTCTCAATTTGTGAAAGAATTTGTCTTTTAATTATATGCACGTGAAATTTTTCAAACCATTCTGCTCTGTTTCATAACTCGGGCATAAATGGAGCAACAAAAGTGCCATTCTGTGACATGCCAACCCTCCACAGGGGTTTACTGTCACCGGAAACAAAAAAGCGCGCCCGAAAACTTCAGAGGCGCCTAAAATTATGCCAAAACGACTCTTTCAAACCACGAAGCGTAGAAAATGAGTTACAGTCGACCCGCACCTATAGTTGTAGCTGACTAAGTAAGCAGAAAAAGACATAACATGAAAGCAATTGTCCTACCGTAATATACGCATGACAGAACGTAAGCCGTAACAAAACAGTAAAAAAGCTTCGCGTTTTTTTCATATCACTCTGTCAACAGAATAGTGTTTTTATGCGATGCCCTAATGCAACATGAGACTGAGGACCACAAAACGTTGGTTTCCTTGCAAAATCAGGCCACATTTGCCCCGACAAGATCTGAAATCTGCCAATATTCCACAGAACACCACCAGCAGGGCCATTATCACGAGCGGCACCCACGGAAACGGGCGCACAAAGCACATGAACAGAAAAACTACTGTTTCCTGTATGAAAGCTGTGTGGAACGGTACTGCATACGTTGGATAAAATAAAGTTATTGGTTTTTTCCATACACAATGAGTCTTCGATGTTCGGATTCGGTCGGTGCGCTTTGTCAAAAAGTAGGCTTTCTTGTTGCAGTGAACTCAGATGAACTTCAAATTCAGTGACTATTCTTGCAAAACAAACAACAAAATCACAAAGTACCAAGCTTTGACAAGTGTCAATTATACACTTCCAGTAGTTGCTCTCAAATGGAGCTCCAGGTCTTTGTGGCAACTGACACATGCTTTTTTGTGCCGAAAGCGTTGCCATTATTTCGGGTGTCTGGTTTAGTCATACGCCTATTATTCCAAAGCTGGTTATTTTAGCGAAAGGTGTGCGCGTGTTATCAGTACAGTGCTTCAAATCAATACGCGTCAAACCACAAACAAGGTGTTATTGGTATGGTCATGGGTACTGAAAAATGTGGCCCAAAAGACCAAAAAAACATAGATGTACCCAAAAGCAAGCTTTTATCCATCCATTACATCGTCCAAAACCCACAGGGACCCAGGCAGATAGAGCCTGACGTCGTGTGTGTTCTATATGTGACTGGAGTGCGTTCCGTGCCTGGCCGGGTATACCTGTTTTTGTGGGCCTATTATCTAAAATATTTGAGACGGAAATTCAATTGCAAATGTTGTTGTTAATGGTTTTGTTGGGTTACTGTGACATGACGTTATGCTTGTACTTCTCTGGTTATACCGAGCACCAAACGATATTATTGAGACACCTATGAGCTATGAGGGTAGTTTTGTTTATGAACTTCGGCTTGTGTTACTGCTGATTGAATATTCATAATTTGCTGGAGAAAGCTACCAGAAGAAAGTAATATGTACACCACCTACGAATTTAAGATTATCATGATTATAACTTTTCGAACTTGCTGTATTAAATATTGATGCGTATCTATCTGACTTTCTTCCACGGGCTATGCTTTTATTTAGAATAGCCAGGTATGATAAGATGTATACATGTTTGGATTAAAAGCATTGGATACAGCGTCTGTAATTACGCGACAATCTGTGAATAACAATGATTCTAGAAACAAACAACACAAAAGTACACATACATTGTAGTGCCACCGTACATACAAGATTACAGCAATAAATGTGCACTCTTAGTCACACATTCTTTTCGACAGACAGCACAAAAACAACGAATAACAAACAACACGAGAGGCAAAACAACACAAACGCAAAAAATCACAAGAATTCTGTAACTTTAGAAAAAACATAAAAATAGGAAATCTAGGAAAATTCTGCAGGTCAACGCACAGAAAACTGTGAACACAAAATAATAAACTCTGCAAACCAGTTCTATAGCCGATCAGCTAGGCGTGTGCACCGCATTAGTTTGTTGTTCGTAAAACTACCAAATGTTCAAAAGAGAAACACCGAAAACTCGAAAACATAAACCAAAATCGGAGTGTTTTGCAGCAAGAAAACCAGCGTAAGACGATATAAACACAAGCAAGAAAACAAAACGCTGTATAAGAATCACTAGGGATTGGGAAATAAAATAATTACATCGGTGTGTACCAAGACGAAAATGTTATGTAATTCAAAATTGTTGAAAACGACTTGACTTGGCTCAATGTAGTATTCACGGATGAATTATACAAGAAACCTGTTTCAGAAAATGTTAGATGTTAGATGAATGATAATGAAAGATGTTAGAAAAACACTCAAATATGCTTCAGACAAAATCGGTACCGCAGAACGAAAACTACATATATTACTTATGTAATAAAGTATCATTTTTGTTGAACTATTTATCACACATGATTAAATCACAATATTATAATTTGAATTGGCGCATGCGAAATACGAAATGCAGTAAATATACAAATTAGTAGTAAAGTACCAGATACGGCGCAACTACCAAAGAGCAAAAACCAGCAAACATTATGTGAATTTTGCGACAAGTGAGCCACGCCAAATGAACACTTATTTTCCGACAGATAAATGAGTGGAGAAGCCAAAACACATTCAGCATTATTATGAGGGATGTGCGAACATTTATTGCCAAATTCTATGATAAAACTATGACGAAAAGGTTCTAGCTTTTGACGATGATAAATTGCTGGATTTTGTATCAAAGAGTGGCACCTACTTTTGAGAAAATACATAAACAGTACAAAACACCATCAAAGGACTCTGCTTCATGGAAACCGAATGGCGAACAAAAAGGTAATGGAGCACTAGAACAATAAGCCCTTGACAATCAAATGTTTCATGGGTGCACAAAACAACATCAACTATTGATACAGACTGTACACAAGCCAGCAAGTCACTCCCACAAAATGCGCTACCCAGTTTTCTTATCACAACGTTCGTGAAGTCATTCGAAAAAGAATTGCGAGAGTAGAATTTGAATTGCATCAAGCGCAACCTTGCATTCGTTCTGCCAAGAAGCGGGACAAACCTCTCGGTGCACCTCTAACCCATAAGATTGCACACGTGGACTATACGAGCAACGAGCGAGGAAAGAGTGTCACAAAACGAAAAAACAAGATGGGTACAGAATAATTTTTTCATAAAACTTACTCACCAGAAAATAAGTATTATCAATTGTATTTTCGGTGAGCAGACAAATCGACATGAAAAAACTTGAATTATACATAATCGTACCAAATATGCGTAAGTTTTATAATGTTTCACGGCCTAGCGGGAATGTTGGGTCTGCCGGGCACACGTGGCATACCACCGGTCGGTTGAGGAGGCACTCTCCTGAAATGGCAAGACGAAATCAGGGTTAAATCACAACCGGGCTCAGACTAGGTACTGTGTGGTACAAAAGCAACCCTGACTGACTGCACAATGGAGTTGCATGCGATAATCACGAGCATAACAATTGAACTTCACGTTTTTTCTTATTACTTTGGTCCCTCTCCATCCTACAACGTTGAATGTGCTGGCGTGGGGGCAGATATGGTACGTATTCCAAAAAAGAGAACTCATAGCAAAAACGTAGTCGTGGTAGGTAACCCAAATACATAGTTTTTAAAAAAAACAAAACAAAAACAATGAACAGACGACTGAATATAGTGAACATCACCACGCTGTACAAGTGACTCACAAAACGACATTACTCAGCATTCAGGCAGACAACTGTATAGATAAGGGTGGTTGACTAACTAATCAAGTCGCAAATTGAGAAATAGGATTTTTCATAATCATCGAAAATCTCTAAAACTACATGATTGCAACAGCCATTTCCACCAGAATCTAACACAGGATTACTTTCATGGGCTTGGATCAGTCAAGAAAACTTTCAAACCACAACGCTAACTGCTGCGCTAAAAATACACGGAAACAATTTGCAACGCAACACTGTATACCATGTGAGTGTTACCTGCTTCGTCACGGTGGGTGGGTGGTTATGCAGCTCTACTTCTTTCTGTTGGAAAGAAAGGAAGAAATGGATTCCTTTACCAGTCAACAAACCGCACCCAGTGGCTGCAAATCTAACCCGAACACAACCAGAACACAAGGGTGTGCCCCGAACTCACTGTGGAATAAGTGGCGGGGGTAGCGGACCGCCGGGCGGGCCAGGGGGTCCACCAGGGGCGGGTCTGCTCGGAATCGGCGGTTGGCCGGGTCCTCCACCAGGCCCTGGACGGCCCGGAGGCGGACGGAATCCACCCGGCGGTGGCGGGGGGTTACGTTGCATAGCTGGACTCGCAGCCGGTGGACCATTCTGCATCGGTCTGCAGTGAGAATAGGAACGACCATGTTATTGTTCTGTGGTGGCTCTGATATGAAGCTTTGTTAGAATCGGTCCGGCCTAGCGTATGGCCACGTGAATTTTTACATTTGGAGTTGCTAAGCATTGAATTCATTTTGGCCATTGTGATAGTTAGTCCCCCACAATCAGTGCTGATGCAAAGCCATGGCACTGAAAAACAAACAGAGCTATCAGTCAATTTCGAAACATCCTTATCACAAAAAGGCACGTGACCAAGATCAGACCAATCATCACAAATCATAATGGCTGCTCAAACTTGCGAAATTTTCCAAACATCGAGCCGATTTCAACAACAAAACAGCCCCGTTCGTTACCTTGGCGGCACCCTTCCACCGAACGCGGGTGGCGGAGGCGCCGGTGCCCCACCGGAATGCGTTGACCCGCCCGTGTTCTGTGATGAGATCTGGGTCTGTGTCGGGGGCGGTGCTGGCGTAGACACGACGTTCATATTGACGTCACCTGAACATTAGTATCTGTTATTCCTTGTTTGTCATCTACGCACAGTTTATGGATGAAACTGACTCTATAAACTTGAGATCCACTTGTTTTAGAATTCAGATACCAAATGTCAGGGTCTTAAAATTTGATCAAGAATGTTTTGGTGTGCGAACATAAATCGGGGTTGATGAGACCATAGCGGTCCCATCCATGATAGCTGCGCGGACAATTTAAAAAAACAGCAAAATTATACACACCAATAATCTTCAACGCCTCCTTGCACGCATGGTACATTCGCAACATTTCTTCGCGCCGCCGGGCTTCTTCGGGTGACTCTTCCATCAATTCCTCCTTGAAAACCAGGCACAGTTACAACTTGGAGAGAAAAAACAAAAACAAGAGTGTATGTATTTCTTACCTGGCTGCCAGCCTGATACAGATTGGCAAGCAGTTCATTGTGAATGAATTCATTCGCCTGCAAAAAAATGAAACAATTTATTTGCAAAAAGCCGCATCAAATGAGTTTATGCGCACCAATACAGTCACAAAAAAACAGCCGACAACAACCAACGTTATTGACAGTGAGATGCATGATGGCTTTCGGCACCATATCCCGAATGGTCTTCGTCACAATGCGCATGTACGAATCGACAAGATTACGAATGGTCTCAACTTGACGCTCCAACGCCGGGTCCAATGACGATTCTTCACGTTTGTCTTCCTAAAAAACCGGCATGATTGTTTGTCAGGTCGGAAATCGAAACCTGGTCAATACAAAGCAAAGATGTTGGCCAGTATCAAAGTTGATGATTCATTCGGCTCGGTCCTGGCAAGCGACCAAAATAGATTTCAAGATTTGAGATTTTTGTGCCACCAATCACCAAGTTTGCCACCAACTGCAATTCACACGCATGCTCTAGTAATGCAGTACCGGCAACCAAATAGGTGAAAACACCGACTCGGATATCGGATTCTTGTAAAGGATCATAAAGTAAACACGAAAAATGAGGTCAACGCGGTTACATTACTGGAATCACAACATCAATCATTTACCCCTGGCTTACTTTCTGGAAAATTGCAAGTTATATGTACCAGGAGTCGATACTTTGATTCATTTCGAAAAAAGTTCAAAAATCCCTGAAAAAATGGACACCAGAAATTCACATCTAGTTTTGCCGCCAAAGCTAACCTCGTTATCCTTTTCTTTCTCCGGATACACGCCGGCTCTGAGGAAGCTTGCTTTCCAAGCATCGACCTCATCTTGTGTTGGTGCGCTCAATTCCAGTTGCTTGAAATCCTTATACACGTTCCTGCAACAACAAGAGAACCGGTCTTCAAAATTCAGGGTCGTTTGAACAATTATCATATTGTACAGTTAACAGTTTGCATGCAGATACGACAGGGGCAGTGTAAGTAAGCGATTAGCCAACGGGGTTTGGGTGGGCGGAGAAGGTAATTAGAAACCGATGATCTCAAAACTAAAGTTGTTACTAGCGCAATGAAGAACAGTGTAAACAGCATGCAACCAGTACCCGAACTGAAAGCATAGATTAGAAAGCATTTGGATTAGAAATTGTAGTGGGGTTGGAGGAGCCAGTTTTTTGTGTTGACCACTGGACTTTATTTGATGCCGCAAGCCGGGTTGGTTGATGATTGAATCTGAATGTGACTCGAGTACCTGACTTCATTAACTTGTTTCTTCCAACTTTGAGTTCGACTTAGGGGCGACGAATCATCCCTGAGACGTAGAAAACAAGATGTTGTTAGACCAAAAAGAGACTGAAACCATTGAATAAATATTTTCAAAATGAACGGGTTCAACTAGTCCCCCTGTCACTGCAGAGCATGCAACAATATTGAGAGCTCTACTGACTAACAAGCTGCATACCTGCACTAAGTATCTGAATTTCTAACAAAAGGGACACACGGTAAAAAAGGGCTAACCACACCACAGACAACTCATAAGGGAAACCACGGAGTTCAAAACATTTAGTAAGTTATGTTCCACAAAACACAGCATACTTACTTTCTGTAGTGTTAGTAAGCGTGAAAAAGTGGACACAGTAAAAAATGTGACAATGGCGAGTTATATAAAATTAACCCAAGCGATGTTGTGAGTAGTCTGGTTAGTTGCAAATTATAACAAAAACGCCTGAATTTAAATGCACAGTCCTCCGTTTTACTCCAGAAACTGTACATTTACACCCAAGTGTCTCAAAAGCGGCACATCAGAGCAACGAGCAAGAACCCGAAATCAGAATAAAAAGAAAATTCAAGCAATAAAAAGAGAAAACGCACTTTCCGTCCGGATAGAACAATCCGAATTTGTGTGAGCGCGACATAAAGCCCGACTCGATGTCACGCAGTTTGATGTTGTCCAACGGCAGCATGTATTTCTTCTCTT
Source organism: Rhynchonema sp. JSB1_4 (assembly GCA_030248065.1). Classification (NCBI taxonomy): domain Eukaryota; kingdom Metazoa; phylum Nematoda; class Chromadorea; order Monhysterida; family Xyalidae; genus Rhynchonema; species Rhynchonema sp. JSB1_4. Next base: position 27,687 of record JASAMV010005135.1, read on the forward strand.
TTTCCTAAAAAATCCTGGCCATCGAAAGCGCCGAAAAAACCCCGAACAGGAAAACATCGAAAACAAAACATAGAAAAAAGCCCGAAAAATAATAAATCGGGGGATGAAAAAAATATTCTTGTCAGACAGAAGTGGGTATTCATGTAGCTCGTGTCAGGCGTGAGCATGGGCTTAGGCTTGTTCATAGGCTTAGGCTTAGGCTGGTTACCAGCCACGAAGACATGATAAAGGAGAATTACATGAACTTGAGCCCAAACTGTACCGGTGCCCATTTTTCGGTGCACGAACTGAATGGCTACCCTTTTTCAACAAATAAAATTGTTTTTTCACACATTTTATATTTGTCGGGGTTTTTATGTTTCGGAGTTTTTGTCTTCGGAGTTTTGGATTTTCGGGTCTTTTCGGCGCTTTTTTCGGGGTTTTCGACTCCAACAAATCGATTTTTGAAGGCAAACGCGAAATTTTTGGAATGGTATGGCGTCTCGTTGTTTTCCATGAACCCCGAAAAAGAATAATTTCACGGAGTCAAAACAAAAATGAACGAAGCGAGATAAACAGCATTTTCACTGACCTCATCATCCTTGAACCAACTGAGCGAGTCCGACGTCAACACGAACCAGAAGTCCCTCGCCCCACCCCTGACGAACGACGCACCATGCAGACCCAGCCAGCCTTTACGGATCACTTGATTGCCGAGTGTTTTCTTCACCTGAGCCGTCGACGCCTTCGCCTCAGCACTGCAATTGTTCGTGGATCTACGTAGAATGGACAACTTTTGACATGCAGTGTGATAGAAGCATAAACAGCGCGGTAGCGCATGTCCCAAATATGGCTCGAGTGAATTAGTGCCGGGTGTAAAATTTTCTTTCGCTCGTAAAAATACTTAGGAAGCTTCAATTGGTAAGTAACTTATGTACTAGTTACATCCACTTACGCTAGATGTGTGTGCAAAATTTGGGCTCAATCAGTAGAGGGTGCCTAAAGTTACGAGACCGAACGTTGCGAAAAAATTCTGCAGAATTATTCTTTCTTCTTCTGCTTCTGTCAAAATTTAGTCCCTGATAAATAGAAGCATCTGACGCCACAAATAACATGTGCGGTACGGGAGTTTTTGGGGTCGAGAAATCTAATGGTGTCGTCCGTTTTGTTGTAGGTCATGATCTGAGTCCGGAAACCTGGATCGAGACCAGAACTCAATGTTGAAAAATGCTGCAATTGTGGTGAAAACTTGCACACAGATGTTTTCAACGACACTAAATTCAAATTTGAGATTCTTTAGCTCGATCTGGCATGAAACATCGAGTTCCAGACTGTGTGTGTGGTCTCACTCACGCATGACGTCATCGCATGCTGTGCTTATGTGTGTGTCTGTTGCCTGGGCTGGCCGTGTTGTGTACTGTACTGTGTGCTGTGGATGTGGCACACGTGATGCTTTTATTAATCAGGCAACCATATAAATAAGGACACATTTTTGGGTTCGTCGAGGTCGGTCGGACTGTGTACCCAATGCGCCAATCGTACTGTCATGGAACTGAGATTACTTGATCAAGGGATTTTTTGCGAACTCGATATAAAATTGAGATACAAGTTGAAAAATGTTTGCTCTCGCAAACAAACCAGTTGAAATATGGCTCTCTCCGTTCATATAAAAGTTGAATACAAGAGGCAAACAAGTTTCCCAAGTCTAATTGAGACAGTTTGTCTGACTGTAGTTCATTTCAAGTTGAAGATTCAGACCCAAGCCATGTTTGTGGTAATACAAGGGTTCACACTTGCACATGATCAGTGGTGTCGTTGGGGGGGGGGGTTAGGGGGGTACGGTAACCCCCCTGGTATCCGGTATCTTGATTTTTTCACCCAGGGGTATCCGGTAACCTGATTTTTTTGTACAAAGGTATCCTGCCCTAAAATTTTTCCGAAAAGCGTAAAAATCGCCCATTTTACCTCCAAAATGCATAAAATCGCTTGCTGGCGCAAGCATAACCCCCCAAAATGACCAGTTTTTTGCGCTTTCAACACCGATTTTGCTCAATTTTCCTTTAAAAAAATTGACCTTTTTTGAACAACCCCCGCTGGGTATCCGAGGTTTTCATTTTAGGGAGCAACCCCCTGGTATCCGAGATTTTTCATTTTGGGTATCCGGTATCCGAAAATTTTGGATTTTGGGTATCCGGTATCCTGACTTTTTGATTTCCCAACGACACCATTGCAGATGATTACCACCACAAATATGGCTTGGGTCTGAATCTTCAAATTGAAATGAATTTCAGTCAGACAAACTGTCTCAATTAGACTTGAGAAACTTGTTTGCCCCTTCTATTCAACTTTTATATGAACGGAGAGAGCCATATTTCAACTGGTTTGTTTGCGAGAGCAAACATTTTTCAACTTGTAACTATAGTGAACTATTACACTAAATCTCTCAGCAACTCCGGACTCCTTTCATTTACGACTTGCATCCGACAAAAAGCAGAATCGCTAGCATTTGTTGTACGTCAAACATAATAAACAACGGTAAAAACCATTACTTGCTGAATCCAATGAAATCCTCGTGATTAGTGTTCATATAAGCCAGCTCATATTCGACCAAGTACACCAGTTGTTCTTTGGTTTTCTGTTCGCGTTCGCGCAAGTACGTCGTCACAATACGTTCGATCTCCTCGCGAAGACGAGGATAACGACCCAACTGCATGCAAATATGTGCTTTGTTTCTTATTTACTTGTTATTGCACCGCTGACGTCAGCAACAAACCGGTGCAGTGGTTTCGCGAATCACATTAGTCAATTCGGACACCACCAAATCGACACATTTCAACGCCGGCTCCTTGAGTTTGTCGATCTGTTTCTTCACGATCGCCTCGAACGCCATGTCCGGAGTGAACAGACCGACTCTGCAACGGGTGATCAAGTTAATATTATAAAAATAAAAAAGAGAACAGAAGTAACAGTGATCAATAACGTTTAACGCACCGAATACCGTGTATATTCCTGATGGCGTACTGGATCTCACGTCGCATTTCTTTCTCATCGATTTCCATCTGAAATTGCATAAATTGCATAAGAAGACAATTTTTAGCTCGAAATGTTTTATGGCCAACATTTCAAGCGCAAGAAAAACACTGCCACAATGTTCGGTTGTCTGGCAGTGAAAAAACAACAGAAAGAAATAAACGCAAAACTAAAGAGAATGAACCAACCTTAACAATTTCAAATGGGAACCGTTCGTGAAACACTCGATTTATACGCGCACCACCACTCAGCTCCTGCGTGCTCACGTCTTTGCCGGACGAACCTTCGATGCATTTCTCGAAATCGGTCGTAAATTGTTGCACCATTCTGAAACAAACGGCATTGTTGCACTCGGAAACAATCTAATTCATCGAAAATTAAGTGATATTATAGTTGCGGATGGAATATTAACTTGAGATTTTGAGCAGTTATTTTGGATCAAACTACCCCGTGCCTGTTATTTGCTTTGATACCCCGTACTGGAAATTATCCACCGGAAATTTTTCGGTTTTTCACAGAAAAATAAAGAATCGGTTTTTTTGCAACTATATTGTATGTGACATTCAAAAGTACAAAAAAAATGCTGACGTACTGCAACATGGCCTTGGTCTTCCTGGCGGGATCGTCCGGTCTGAACTGTTTATATTCGGCCACATCTTTTTCTAATGTCAACAGTTGTTTCTGCAGTCGATCACGCAGCGCTGGTAGTGCCTCTCTGCAAAATGTTGAACAATTTATACATAGGTATTTTACGCCTCGGCTCAGTGTGATCAGAGTGCAAAGTTCAATAAAACAGGCTAAATTATTTCAAAGCCGTCAACGAAGCAAACGAACTTGATATGATTCGTCAACTGCTGATTGAGAACCTTCTGCAGATGCGTGGTGCCCATTTTATCGGCCATATGTCTATAAGCCGGATGGCTGAGGAAAAATTTGCGTTCCGCATCCAGAGCGGTTTTGATGTTCTTGCGGCCCTCGATGTCACGTTGACTACGATTCACCACACCGATGTAGCCTGTGTGACAATCAATGACCGTTTTATTATTGGTCACGAGATGCCGATGTGGACAGCCTGATGATTGTTCGCTTTGCTCTCACGAGTTTGTGTCACGGAGATCATTGGGAAGTGATTTACTCAAGCCCCAATACCGACGTGTGTTAAAGTTGTGCCCAGGTAGATAATGAAAAACTTGTACATGGGTCTACTCGGTTGGCAGCAGTATCAAAGCACGAAATAACCAACAAAAGCAAGCCGATAACTAAGTTTGCAACATGGGCTGATATTTTTCGCAGAAAGCAATCAGCCAATTGACCATACCTCTCCTCAATTGGAGCACTTTATTTTCGAGAATGTCACGTGCGTCCGTGCCTTCATCCATCAAATCCAGTTTTGTCAACACACCGATTGTTCGCAAACCTGAGACAAGGGTGAGGAAAAACGTCTTGTTATCTCTTATGATGTGAGTAATCCCCAAATGTCAAAAGTAATGCGCAACGTTGGCGCATGGATTCAGCTAATTATAGCCGATCAAAAAAAAATGCTCACAAACATGTTTTATGACCTGCATTTGGATAATCCCCAAATTTCCATCAACAATTTTCCGTCATTGACCCATCAAACAAACCCATTCGATGAAATGAAAAGTAGCACACAAAAACGTTACATTACTTACATCCCTCAAATTATCCTCGGGAATTGTTCAAAGTGACGATGCCTGGCAAAATGCGCAAAAATCAGAAGTCATACAACAACAATCACCCCAACCTCCGGGATCGACCTCCTTGGCGAGTTTGAGTGCGTCAGACGTGGCCAGGTCGGAATTAGCGGGCGTGACGGCGAGGACCAGACAGTTCTCCCTTGTGATGAACGTCATGATCATGTCACGGATCTGCGCCTCGATGTCGATCGGCTGGTCACCCACTGGCACTTTCGTCAGACCCGGCAGATCGATTAGCGTCAGATTGAGAACTGTAAATAAGTGATATTGTTGTTTTTGGTGCGAATGTAAGGCCGTCTTCACACTTACCCGTTTTCCCGGTTGTCCGGTTTGGTTCACTGGTGTCTTCATAATGAGCTGCGGTTCCCCGTTTTTCCGTTTTCCCAGTTCAGAACTTTTTGATTGCTATTTTCTTCCAAACATGGGTAACTACTGTGTAATTCGAGCGCACAGCGCAGAATTTCAGTCGTATGCACCAGATTTTTATTTTGAGCAGCTATTTTGGGTGGAAACAACGTTTTACTGACAAAACTTTCTTAAGAATTTAGGGGGCTCAGTAATTCTTTTTTAATACTCATGTTGCATCGCTGCATTGTATTCCCCAAGATACATGCAACAAGGAAAAGATTATATACATGTAGATCAAGCTGTATTAATTTGCATATACTTGTTGAGGTCTGACTGCAAGGTTTGTCAACTAAACTCTAGAGCACGACTCACCATTGGGACTGTGTACTCTGAGATTGATAGGAATGGGCGATATTCCCTTGTTCGCACCCGTCACACGATCGGTCTCATTCTCGATTTCGGCTCGAATTTGCTCGAAATCCGTGAACTTCTGACCTTTCAGATGGAGGAACTCGCCGAATTCTAAAAATTACGGAACCTGATTTTCATGACGTTGACGTTCAATTCCAAATTAAAATATAAACATGTCAAAACTCAATCAATGCAAGTGAAATAAAGATACACGTAACCCAAACCTGAATACGGATCGTAAATCAATTGCAAGATCAGCGGTCGTCGCGTGACAATGCCTGAGCCGCGGGGCAAGAAGTCTCTGAAAGTGACTGAAAATAATTACACATGGTCTCGTGTCAAAGTTTCGCGCATTCCTTGCTTTCAGTTCCCTGCCTCTCCCGAGCCACGCGTCAAATAGAAGAGTTGGTTGACCATTCCCTGAATCTCATTACCTCAAACGGATTCCACCTGGGTATATTGCATGTCATTGCATTGCCTTTGGACAGCGTAGGTACCTTCAATCCAATACAAGGCACATGCCCACAATCGCCCAACCCAGCCATTTCAAACTCCGACACTTTTAGCGTCTCTGTCGCAAAAACGTTCCCCATCGACTTTTATGGTGTCTTTTGGACATTAAGCAGCTGAGCGAGCAGTGGAAAGAGCAAATGCACAAGTGCACATACACACAGAGAGAGACAGACAGGGTCCGCATAGTTCATTCTCATGCCCAAACGTACGCACACACTGGTCCAAGCGAGACCCGGCGAAGAATATTTCGACTGCCTTCAGTTTAGTGGTTTGAAAACGCATGCACAGGATGTGGTCCTGGCAACACTCAAAATATCCCGTTTTTTTTCGTCTGCAGCAGAGACGCACTTGGTTGTGGAACCTTGAACTGAACAAGCCAAGCCAGTCGACAACTCGATTCACCCAGCCCACATGCCCCACTATACCCATGTGCACCAAAAACACACGCGTCGGCGTAACCGGCCGTTGAGGTAAAAAAAACGCAAGAAAGGCGCCATGAAGCATGCGTGTGTGCACGCTCCCTCTTGCTTCTGCCGCAATGGAGCGGACAGAGCGCCCAAAGTTTGAGCTGTCGGAGAGCAGCTGCAGCAAGCATGCACCGAAATGAACCCAAGCCAGCTGGTCTGTGCGGGACAGAGTTAGTCAATACCGCTGCTGCTAGCTGGCTGCGAGTGCAACCGAGACAAGCAGTCTCTATACGTACTCTGTTGTCTGCTCTGCTTGCTTCGATGCCGCTTACACACGTGCATGACACGGCAACGGGTAACGTATGTTTTGGTTGGTCGTACATATGTACAAAGGCATCATACGTACATAAACGCATAACTCGTGCACAAACACACTTGGCTGTCCGCGTAACTTCAGTTGGTTGTCGGGTTACGCACAAGCTCAAATACCAGCCAAGCAACGTACAACACACAGAAGTGGGTGGAATTGCATGTTTTGACTGTACTGCTAACATGCTGAGAGTACAGCAAAGCACATGATCCACATTATATTGCTGCTTTTTCCAGGCACACGACATTGCAAAATGGTTAACAAACAGGACTTATAAAAATGGACATAGACAACGTACGCATATGACTATGGATGTGCGCCACATTCATTCACACCAACGCGCCAAAAACAAGTTGCATCAAAATCAATCAAGACTGTAAACAATGAGCTCAAGTTTGTGACACGTGGTTGACCCACTCTCACTGGCATGCACTTTTGTGCGCAGCACGAGCAATAAGATCTGCTTGATCACAAAAAAGATCGCTACGCAAGAGACTTGATGATGAGTCACCACATCACAACAGTTGTACTCTGCTTCGCCTAAAAATCTGCAACTCGCCACAACACTACGCTGTCATACAAGTAACCACAATTGAAAAGACTAAAGCCAACGAAATAGAGAACACTTCACCAACTTTCCCACAAAGTTTTCCAGCACGGATGATTTGCCAGCGCTTTGTCCGCCGACGACGGCGATCTGCGGCAGATCTAATGTCATCGGTACACCCAGCGAACTGAATGCATCCTGAAACAAAATAAATGTCGTCAATTCTATTGCACACGTGACGCTAAAAGAGCGAAAAGTCATGTCCGTAGAATGAACTGCGCTGTGAGCGCAAAAACATAACTGAAATGAACATTACATCATATTCGATTGAATTGAACAGATATACTTAGCATAACAATCCAATCACAAACCTGCAGTTGATTGACAATAGGAATCAACTGTTGCATTCCATTGTTTTGCCAGTCCATAATGCAGACTTTTGTTGGTTAATTGTCAGCAGAAATAAATAAATCACGTGTCACCACACGCGCGTCGGCCCAGCATTCAATCACGTTTATCAGTTCACAAATTGAAATTGTTCACTTTTTAATTGAAATATAAATAGTTTGTCTCTTTTAGCTCACATAATTGCCGACAAATTTGCGACAGCTGAACAGAGATCTGCAATATTTATGGACATAAACCAAAGAGGGGGAGATACCGTACCCGACGGCGGGCGCGCGGGGGCCACATAGTGAGGGGAGATACTGAAATTTCGGGGGTCATTTCATTCGCGCTCACTATCTCTGCTAAATTCTCCCATTTGTCATGTCGTTTGACGGACTGAAGAACCCAAGCGGAAGGCATGAGTGCAAACCTCTATGTCCATATAATAGGTATTTTAGGGAAATTTTCGGCCAAAATGCAAGAAAGTACCAATTTTTCGGCCAAATTTGCAGTATAATGCATGCAAAAAAACACCCTTTTTTCGGACGTCAGAGGTACCTCGCATCGCAACCTCCCGGAGGCTGGGTAGGGGGGTACCTTGCAACCATCTGGATCCATCCCCCACAAGGGTACCTTGCAACCATTTGCCTGCCACTGCACTGCTCACATCACAAGCAATTTTATACTTTTTTCAGGCAAAAACGAAGTTTTTTTCGGTTTTACGACCTTATTTTCCCAAACATTGCGCGACGCCTAATTTACAGCCAAACACGAGACCTCAACACTATTAGGATACGGCAGTTTTGCGGTCGGAAATAGAACCCCCATTAATTGACCCCCCTGAATTGAACCCCCCTAAATGGCTCGAAATCAAAAATAGAACCCCCCCCATTAATTGACCCCCCCCCCATTAATAGAACCCCACCCCCAACCTTCACCGTACCACAGATTAGTGGTATGGTAGGGCCAGTGTAGTTCCTGGTCCGGAGGGGGAGATAGCGGACCCCCCGTTTTTTTCGGAGGGGGAGATAGTGTACCCCCGAGGGGGGGAAGGGGGGGAAGACCCAAATTCGGGAAAAAGTCACTTTTTGAGGTAGAAAATTTGACCTATTTTTGCCCCTTTTTGGAAAAAAATCTTCATAAAAAGGGTATTTTGGCGACTTTTGAGAACATGACCTGAAAATCACACATTTTAGGCATAAAAATGCCCATTTAGGCCTAAAAATGGTCATTTTAGGCAAAAATTGGGGCAGATAGTGTACCCGGAGGGGGAGATAGGGGGATAGTGTACCACCCGAGGGGGAGATAGCGTACCCGAGGGGGGGACCCCCCCTCCCCCCCCAGGAACTACACTGGGTAGGGCTGTGCTCATAGTAGTGGCTGGGGGGGGTTGGGGGGGGTTACCCCCCTCTCAGTACTTACCTACCACAAAACCCGAGGGGGGTTGGGGGGGTTGAGTACTTACCTCTCACAACTCCAAATCATACCTCTCACAAGCAATTTTATACCTTTTTAAGGCAAAAATCGGTGTTTTTCGACCTTATTTTCGCAAAAACCACCCATAATACCTATTTTTAGGCGATTTTCGGCGAAAATTTTGAAAAAGTACTATTTTTACCTCAATTTTTGGCCAAAATGTATCACAAAAACGGGTTTTTCGCCTTTTGGGACCAAAATCATACCTCTCACGCTTCCGGTCCCAACCCCTATCCTCCTCCCACCCAGCAGGCCCCACACCGCGCTCAACAACTACTAGCTGCGCGACAACAGAGACATCTAACAAGCACCGCCCAGAGGAAAACGACCGAAGCCACGAACGACCACCAAACCACAGCCACACCCCCCCCCCAGAACCAGAACCACACCCCCCACAACCGCCAAAAAGAACAGAGACCCCAGAAACCACCCCAGAAACCCCCAAACAGAACCACAAAACAGAGACACCAAAGCGCAAACAAAGAAAACACAAACACAACCAGACAAAACAACACAACCCCAACCAACCGGACAGGAACACAGCACCAGCCGGAAAGCACCACCCCCCCAGACCACCCGAGAGACGCCCAGCAAAAAAGGAAGACCCCCCAACCCCCCCCACGGAGCACAAAAAACAACCCAAAAAAAACCCACACCCAAACCCCCCCACCACCCAACCCCCCCAAACCCCCCCCCGAAACACCCCCCCCCCCCTCTCCGCGTGAGCTGGAACAGCGAAAAAATTTATTTCTCTCCCATTCTTTATTTTTCTCAGTGGAGGACGAAAAAATGGAATACAACCGTTCAAAATCATTATCACCATTTATGACTCGATCACAATCACAGTTGATCACCGTTCATTCATTCATAAAAATTTTTTTTATTTTGCCGTTGTTGTTTGCTCATTGCCCTGTTCGGTTAGTTTATTTGGTTGCTTGAATCTCCCTGGTATTGCGTTTTATTTGTTATTGTTATTTGTTCATTCATGCCACATTTTCTGTTTTTAATAGTCATGTTTATTTTGGCATTTTTAGGGTTTTTCCGGATCTTATGTAAAGGTCTTTGCGTCAGACAAAATTTTAATTTGAATTTGAATTGCCGTTTATTGCCGTTGCGCAGTTTTATAGTTCAATGTTCAAATTTTTCCCTGACGAATCACAATTTACCCCACCGTCCCTATTTGGTTCATTGTAGATTTTTAATAGAAATGATCTCCACGACTAACAGATTAGCAGTGTCAATACAACACAAGATATAGACAACAAGAATGTGTGCACGTGCAACTGTTGTCATGGAACACCATGACCAACCCTTGTAACCACACAAACGGTTGTCCTGCAGTGGTCCAACTTGCCTTTCAAACTTTGCCACAGATTAACTAATTAGTCTGTTTCGCGTCATGGGTGTGCTGCAGCCTGCAGGTGCAATCTAATTGGTGTCATGTTCAGCGAACTACACTGATTATACATATCATCTTTGGACTGCGCGCACTATCCAAACGTGAGCTTCCAACTACCCCTGTTGGCAGTGTGTGAGAAGAGACAAACTAAAAAAACTCAGAAAACCTTGAAACCGACAGTCAGAAATCCTAATCGCTCACTTTCTTAGTAACGACACGCATTACTATTTTATGTTCGATGGTGCGTCCGCAAGGTCCGTTGCCGTGCAAGCGAAAGAAACAAAATCAACAAGTGCCGTTTCGATTGAGTCAAGTTAGTTGCAGCTGAAATATGTGTCTTTGACACCTCTTCCCTTTAAGTTCGAATACTTCCAGAACATAATTCATCCAGGTCCAACCACCGTCTCTGCTCTCCAATCTATCTGCGCTCAACAGTATCGCCACGTTTGGCGCCCAACTGGCTGGAGCTGATCGCCCGTACAGTCCCACTGGAACCATTGCATCGGATTCTAGTAAGTTCAATAGTGCCGTCAGCCGTCCTGTCTATATGGTGCATTTGCACTGACGATAACCTGATGCACCGCTAGTCTGCGATACCAGAATGAAATTGTGCGAGGCTGTTTCTGAACGCAGTCTCTTGGGCTGATAGCACCATACCGAGAATTGTCACCATAACAATGTGACAATGACAATACAATGTTGCTGTTGCAATATTGATTTCCAGCCAACAACATCAGCCAAAGTCTGACGGATCCAAGTCAAATGACTGGTCTTGGTCGATATGCCGATTTTTCGAGTGACAACCTGAACGGAAATGATCAAGTCAGTGGCGCCGTCTATCAAGGTTCGAACTGTATCCACCGCCCCTTACAACTCAAGTTTCAAGGCAACATTTTATATGATGTTTCAGGCCGATTCGGTCCATCATCGAACAGCGGTTGGAATCCGATCAGAGCCGCGCCTGCATTTGGTCACGGTGGTGGCGGGTCTGTGACACAATTGGCACAGGAAGTCATTTGGATCAAACATGACAATCAGGTTAGTTATATTTTTTGATCATTAGCAGTTTTGGATATTCGAAATTTCAAAGTTGGTTCTTTCAGACCATGCGTCGCGGTGTGCAGCAGCTGGAACACGATCGTGATAATCTGCGACAGGCAGTCAGGAAATTGAAGGTTTCTACATTGAGAGATTGTGATTTGAGAGCTACATTCACTACGTTATTGTCGTGCTTCAACTTCAAACATATAATCAGGTTGAAAACAGTCGTCTGAAGACGAAAATGCGTCGAATGATCGAGGTGATGTCGCACGCACCGACCAGTCGAACGGGCGGTTTCGATTTTTCATCCATCGATCCCGATGACACCGGATACAACGACATTGGAGAATACCTGTTGCTGGGCGGTTTGTTGGAACTCCATTTTGCCTGATTCGTAAAGGGAATTCATGCAATCGATGCGTTATTATCACAGGCCCGACCGATCCATTCAGCATCAGCTACGACATTCCGATCAAGGACGCGCAGGGCCTCGAACACAAATCGGCCGAACGATATTTCTGGTAGGTAGTATTTTCTTGCCCTGATGTTTCAAGGAAATCTTGCACTCTGATGTTTCAAACTGGAAACAGGAACAAAATGGCGGAAACGTTTGGCGACGTTGAAGCGGCCGAGAAAATCCGCACATCAGAAACCGTGGAGAAAGCAGAGGAAGCGATGAAGAACATCAAGGAATACGATGAGAGTGTGTGGAATGGGGTGAGTGAGATGATCAGCTGATGTTTCAGTTTCCACGCACTTCAAATTAACTATCAAACCCAGCTGCGTATTTACACACAAGAAGTATAGCTTATGCCACCATGAAACCAGCTCGTGTGTGTTTTTGGAGTCACGCACGTCACGGGGCCATCTGGTCGGGGTGCATTCGCACTGACGATGACCTGGGGCAGCCTTGTCTGTGAAAAGGTCGAACCAGCCAACCAAATTCACATTGAAGTTGCTGATTGAAAACAGTCAAATCCTGGCCGTTACGGCGGGGCATGATAACAATGCAGTGGATTATTTTCGCGGCGTGAGGCAAGATCCTTGAATCACAAATTGCACAGGTGAAATCGCGTTTCTGGCAAGATGCGCAAATGCTCAAACTGCAGCAACATCGCTGGATTCAGAACTTGTTGATTCAGACCGACACGCTCTATCTGGCCTACTCGTCACAGGACAAGGTTTGAAGAGGGAAATGTCTTTTCTTCTTTCTTCATTCATTGCTTTTCACGATCAAGCGAAGAAAATCTGAAATATCACCTAATCACTGACACAGTCATTCGGCACCGGCTGGCGTAAATATCGCTCCGAGGCGTCACAACCGCGGCTTTGGGATGGCGATAATGAAGGCGGGAAGATTATGATGAAATTGCGCGGCAAATTCCAGGCTGGGCACAAATTCCTGAACACGCAGGAGCAAGAGGTCAGTGTGTTGGCGGCGTTCGGGTTTTTGGATCTTGCATGATTGTTCTCCCGATTGACAAAGTAGATTCTACTGTGAAAAATATGTAAATATTAGATAATAATTTTCCAGGAAGCTAAACAAAAGTTCACGAGCATGAAACAGACGATTTGGCGTCGGGTCAACAACAATGATCAACAGGGTCGAGGGTTGAGGACAACTGCTGGCAACAAGATCGGCAAGGGCACATTCCCAAAAAAGTAATTTATTCATTTCTTCCCAAACCCTGCTGTAACCATAAATTATTCGCTCTGTTGGGCCACATATAATTGCTTGTACTTTTTTTGTTGTTGTCCGAATATTGTCATTTGGACCCCGTTCCGTTCAGCCAAACTGTAGCGTAACCCCGACCCTGATTTCACTTCGCTGATGGTCTATGGCTTTGGTGTTTGGGACAATATCTGATCAAGTGCATTCAAGGTTTTGCAATCATGCTTATAAAAATGTCAATGCGAATCGTGACAAAATAGAAGCTGAATGATAAACGTCATCAACCCACTTAAATTTATTTGTTCAGTCAACGAACAGTGAGCAGGTTTTTCATGACTGTGAACAATTTCATTTGTCGTCCGTCAACACGATCATTTCAATTCAAAGTCATCAATCCAATTGTATCTCCCACAAATCTTTCAACGTGAATCCATCCTTCAATCGTTCAATAGCCAATCCCAACTCTTCGCTGTAGACAGGTCCCCGATTGGCCGATTTTCCACCAGCGCTGCCGCCACCCGCAAAGTACGCCTGGGTGATGTTTCAACAGGCAATATATGAGCCAAAGTGATGTTTCACATAAGAGTAGCGTCAAACCGCAAACGCGTCCGGTCGCGAATGCTGTTGCTCGATTTCGATTTCATCGTCAGGATTCTCCAACGCCTGATCGGCACTGGGCGACGCCTGAAATGCATTTGTGTGACCACAGAAATATCTTGCTGGTCTCTAGTCCACTCGCACTGAACAGACGATGACCTGGGCAGGCAATGGATTTTTAGACACTAATAATGATATTTCCATTTTCAATATTCAGATTCGTAAATTTCGCGTGCTGATACCAACCGGTCGTTCTTTGATGAATCGCACCCCAAATATTGGGCTCGTTTGGTACGCGCGTCGCAGACTCTGGATCTCTTTGGTGACCGTCTCCAGTCGTTCAGACGGATCGACACGGAATCCAAGCACGTAGTCGCCGCTCTGAACAATCAATTTCTGATTTTTCAACTCGTGAGATCACCACAGTGGTGCAGTGGCACTGATGATGCGGCTGGCTGGCCCACAAGACGGAGTGCTCCAACAAACAGTCGACATTCAACACAATACATATATGTATATATACATCGTTCCTTAACCCACCTGTTGCGATGTTTCAATCACCATCGCTGGTCCGAACTTTGAATCGCGCACCCGACAGCTTTTCTGTATAATTAAAAGTTCATGGTGCCTCTTATGGACACTCCACCATAAAGGTAAAAGTAATAAAACACCGGACTGACTGACCAACTGCAAATACGGTATGCTGACGTTGAAGTGCGCGTTCATCGCCGCATACCACACCAGACGCACATTGGTCAGAACGAAGAAGCCGAGGTTTCCCTGATTTTGCAAGATGAACGATAATCACGATTGAGACTATGTCCTGCTGTATGCATAGCTGCTATGGTACCTGATCACTGCTCAGGTTCCAGACACCCTCGATTCGATTGAATTGTTCTTCATCCGGCAACAGTCGAAGTCGATCATCGTCAATTATCGATCCGCGCATTTTCAACTCACGATACAATTTGCTCGTTTCGTACGCCCTACGCAAACACTCGGGATTATTTGCAGGTTGTTAATTTTGTCTTGGTGCACAGCCTAAAGGCTGCAGTTTTCGAAACGGTGTAAACGACAGCTTGGGTGTGAAGGTCGGCATAAGCTCGGTGTAAACATGAAACATGCCTGTCGTTGACGTAGAATGTTTCATACAGTATGTTCACACCGAGCTCGCACCGACCGAGCTTTCGATCGAGCTTACCGATCTCTACGCCCAATTGACGTTTACACCGTTTCGAACATGCCATTCTGGGCCATCATGAGTAAACATAACTTGTCACACCTGTGCACAGCGATGACTGTGGTGAACAGTCGGGTGTTGGACGGATTCATGCACGTGAAGATGAACTCAAATCGAGTAGTCGGATTGCGCGCCATCAGATACAGCGATTCGGTCTGGCCACGAAGTTTCTGTGACAAATTGATGTGGAGTTCTAGAAAGTCATACCTAGTTCACAGATTGGTTTGGTGCATTTGTGTTTCACAAACTGACACGCAGATTATCTATACCGGCTTAAAAATGTTCCATGGCTGGCAGGTAAATGGCCGTAGAAACAGTTCGAAAGTAGTGTTATACCTTGATTCAAATCGTGAAACGAAAACCATAAAACTCAACAAACCGAGTTAGCCGTTTTTGTGGTGACACCGTTGATGGAATTGTACCCGATGGCTGAATTAATAGAGTCGGTGATTAAAATGTTGATGAAAGAAACCACAATACTAACATTCTCAAACATACACAGATTTATGCGGGGCATTGCTATTGAATGCCAGATGAGACGAATATTGGTCACTCGGAGTATGCCTGCAGTTGAGATCCTTTATGCTGTAATTCAGGTATTCAAACTTAAAAATATTGACCTCGGTCCCCATTGTTTCCTTTCGTGTCTTCGACATTTTCGATTTTTTCGATTTGCACCTCGCCCGGTCGACAGCGTAACTGACTGGAAATGGAAATTTTATTTGCAACTGTTAATAATCAGGACCAGGGCTAATAATCATGCTGACAAATGCGCACGGGTGGGTATTCAAAACCAGTCATACTTTGCATCGACATCAAATCGTATGTCGCGATCCTGCCAAATCGCGTCAAACTCATGTCGTTTCGACGGTGCCATGGTCGATCGGTTGTTAGATTTGTGTTGACGTGAGACTTATTTTATCTCTAATGCAAGAAAACAGTCGGGCTTGATCCCAAGTTGCGACCTCTTGGCTGCATAAACTCAGCGGCAGTTTGTGTTACCATGGCAGCAAAGGCATCACTTGCTCATGATATCGCTGCATGAACACTCTTACAACATGTGACGTGCAGGCGATGCGCACCCTGGGCTTGTTGATTGTGCCAGTCTAGCCACTCACCTTTACTACGTTATGTGTAATCAAAACAAGGCACTTCGAGCGGAACAATTGTCAAAACACAAGACAAAAACATTTGGACAGGAAAGGACACGATGGTCAAGTAATTAATTGAACAAGTAATCGTGTGTGTGCTTGTACCTTCTCTGAGTGCTGAGGCAATGAAGGGGCAATCAACCTATCATCGACAAACACCAGCATTGGTTTATTTACGCACTGTCGAGTGTACTCAAGACCACTGCTTTTTTGCAACAAGTCATTGTTATGTTCACCAGGTCCCCGCAACTGGATTACGAAATAACGAATGACACCGTCATCCCATTGGGGTTCAAGCGAGCGGAGGAGCGTGCATTCTCTTTTATTTCGTTGATTTTTTTTGGCGTCAGTCCAATTTGTTAAGTTTGTGTTTGCGAAGTTCGTTTCGTTCGATCTCGACGACTGATTTTCAGAGATTAGGGTCGGGGATCGGGCCGGGTAACCTCAGCCCGGCCCGGCCAGACTGACCAAAACTCCGGCCCGGCCCGATTTGAAAGTCCAAAATCGCGGTCCGGCCCGGCCGCATACTACCGTATTCCCTAATAGAGCCCCCCCAAAAAATACAGCCCCCAAAAATACAGCCCCCCAGAGGTCGCAATCGGGCCGGGTTTGGCCGGCCCGGCCCGAGCCCCCAAATCTCCGGCCCGGCCCGGCCCGACCCGTACCCCCAAACCTCCGGCCCGGCCCGGCCCGAACCCCCAAATCTCCGGCCCGGCCCGGCCCGATTTTTTGGCTCAGATTTTAACCCAATTTTTGTCATAATTTTTGCGATTTTTTTGAACCTATTTTTTGGTTGAAAACAACGGTGTTGCAGGGGTTGGGGGTCCCCCCTAGGTACAGTAGGTAGGTAGGTTGACGCTCCATCCTGGTACACTATGTAGGTCGCCGCCCGGCGGCTAGTACAGTAAGTTGCGATTTTTGGCTCAAAATGGTATATAAAATCGGTACTTTTCACTCCAAATTGGCGATAAATCGCCGCGCTACGCGCGAAATTAGGGTTTTAGAGCACATTTTCTTCAAAATTTCGACCGAAAAAATTTTGTTCCCCCTTAGCCCGGCCGGTACAGTAGGTAGGTTGCCGTCCCACATTTTTGGTGGTACTGTAGGTTGCCGCCCCGCCTGGGTAGCCACACCACCGGTTGAAAATACATTGTTTTCCATGAAATGGTCGTCAGATAGAGACAATACTGATCACTTACTTGCCGAATCCGTCAGAAATTTTAGTATTTTTGACAAAAAAATCCCTACATTTTCAGTAAAATAAGTCACTTCAGAAGCTTCGGGCCGGGGTGCCCGGCCCGGCCCGGCCCGACCCTCCAAATCTCCGGCCCGGCCCGGCCCGGCCCGAGCCAAAAGCCCAAAATCGCGGCCCGGCCCGGCCCGGCCCGAGGTCGGGATGGCCCGATTGCGACCTCTGCAGCCCCCCTAAAAGGGGTCAGTGAAAAAATAGAGCCCCCCAAAAACACAGCCCCCCAGTGTAGTTCCTGGCCCGGCGCGGCGGTTAGTGTACCTACCCCTTTTTTTCCGTGCGGCGGTTACCGTATTGTCGGAAATAGATAAATAGATTGAACCCCCCAAAATGACCCCAGTGAAAAAATAGACCCCCCGGGTTCTATTTCCGACAATACGGTATTTTAGGCAAAAATTGAGGCGGTTAGTGTACCTGGCGCGGCGGTTAGTGTACTAGTGTACCTTGGTCGCGGCGGTTAGTGTACCTTAGGGGGGGACCCCCCTCCCGGCCTCCCCCCAGGAACTACACTGCCCCCCCCCCCCAACTTGGAATTCCCCGCTTGGGGGTCGTAAAGTCAAGTTCTTGAATGAGACACCTTGTGTACAACGTTTGTGGTTGAGTATATGATGACGTAAAGCCTTTTATGGAAGATCTGCACCTAAAAACACTCAATAATGACCAGCGGCAGTGACACCCCGACAGAACTCCATTTTAGGGGTATTTTTTGGAACATTTTTTGAGATTTTGGGCAGCGAAAAAATACAGCCCCCCAAAAAATACAGCCCCCTAAAAGGGGTCAGTGAAAAAATACAGCCACCCTTGTATTTTAGGTTTTACGGTACTAGGTAATAAGCGGCCCGGTCCGATTTTGGGGTCAAAGGAAAAAAATGGTAAAAAAGCCAAAATTTGCAAATTTATCTTGGGGACGCACGCAGTGTAGTACTTGGTCAGGGTGTTGACGATAGATAGATTGGGACCCGAAATGTGTTGACGATGATAGATAGATGACCCAAGTCCGAAATCTGGGGGGGGGTCGACCCAAACTTGTTGACGATAGATAGATGGTGGGGGGGGGGGGGTCGCCAAAAATCAAGGTATAGTATAGTGTACTAAGTAGGTAATAATGTGTAAATATTAATGAAAATGTACTAAGATTAGGGTTAGAGAGATGTCGGCTGTCGGGTGTCGGGTGCCAAAAAAGTGTAGGTGTCGGGTGTCGGGTACCCCCAGATGTCGGGTGTCGGGTTTTTTCGGACCCGACAGCCGACACCCGACACTTACGGTTCAAAACATCAGTATTGCTTGAGAGAAGAATTTTGAGAGAAAATTTTCTTCGAACCAAATGTTTCCGAAGACGCAGAATGTGACATTTTGGTGTTTATTTCGTGTGAAAATACTTGAATTCAGTAACTTGAGCCAAAAAATTGCACTCATGATGCAAATGAGCAAAAATTTGCCTGTTTTTGGTCCAAAAACAGGTGTCGGGTGTCGGGTTTTTTTCAAAAACTAGATGTCGGGTGTCGGGTTTTTTTGCAACTGTCGGGTGTCGGGTGTCGGCTTTTTTTCTGAGATGTCGGGTGTCGGGTACTTCCAGATGTCGGGTGTCGGCTGTCGGGTGTCGGGTACCCCCCGACCTCTAACCCTAACTAAGATGCGCGATTTTTTGCCTATTTGGGACAAAAAATACCGATTTTGAGCCATTTTGAGGCAAAAATACACATTTTGGGGTCGAAATGTGTTGACGATAGATAGATTGTTCCCAGAATTTGTTGACGATAGATAGATTTGCCCATAAGTGTTGACGATAGATAGATGAAATCAAAAAGTGTTGGCGATAGATAGATGAATTTGGGGGGGGGGACCCCCCCACCCCCCCAAGTACTACCCTGGACGCACGTTTATGTTTGTGTGATTCGGTTTCTGTGAACCGGGTCCATTTGAGTCCCATAATTTTATCGACACCCATACCACGTTTGCTCGTGTGTACCCCGTACGATCTGGCAGGCTAAGCAGTGTGTGGCCTGGTTAGTTCTGGGATCAACCCCCAGTGGACGGAGCAACATCAAAGTGGTGTCGTGGGTCAACCCAGCCGTCCATCCCTGAGAAGGGTCGGTAAATGGGAAGCAGCAATTGCTGCGGGTAACAGGCTCAGGCACCTACCCATTAGAGTCACCGGCAACGGGTTGTTGATAGGTCCCTCGCGGAGCCTAAATTCTGCGGAACGCCTTTACCTTTACCTTTTTTTTCACAAAAAAAACTTGCATAAACTCAGGGCGAAGCGCAATTTTTTGAAAATTTTTGGTCAAAAAGGTGCTTTCTTTCGACTTAAGAATTGAGCAGTTCGGTCGAGCCGACGAGTCCGGCGCCGGCCTGGCCCGATCCTAATCTCTGATGACTTAACCGTTTTCGCTGTCTTTGAGTTTGACTTGTTTTTATTCCCAATGCTCTTTATTTTTTTATACAAAATATTTTTACCTTCTTCGTTTCAGGCTCCATTGATTTGATTGAAGAAGTGCTGGCCAAAAGAAGTTTGACAAATTTGCAAAAATGAGTGAAGCGGTTGGTCATCTTTTTTTTCAGACAAGACAGAGAGAGGCATTAACTGAACATTTTTATCTTTCCTTCTTCCCGTTTAAAATATAAGTTACTGGCCCACTGGTCACTAGGCATGGGCACAGGCACAATACCGATTTTTAGGCAATACTCAGTGTAGTTCCTGGGGGGAGGGGGTCCCCCCTCGGGTACGTCTGTTCCCCCAAAATAGTACGCCTGCCCCACTGTTCCCCTCCGGGTACGTCTGCTCCATAGTAGTGGCTGGGAGGGGGGTTGCCCCCCCCCCTCTCAGTACTTACCTACCACAAAACCCGAGGGGGGTTGAGTACTTACCTCTCACAACTCCAAATCATACCTCTCACAACCAATTTTATACCTTTTAAAGGCAAGTGTTTTTCGACCTTATTTTCCCAAAAATCGCGCGACCCACCCACAATGCCTGTTTTTAGGCGATTTTCGGCGAAAATTTGGAAAAAGTACTATTTTTACCCCATTTTTTGGCCAAAATTGCATCACAAAAACGGTGTTTTTTCGCCTTTTTGGGTGACCAAAATCATACCTCTCACGCATCCGGTCCCAACCCCGCATCATACTTACCTCCCACACATGGGCCTGCCACTACACTGGTCTGCTCCCCCCATTTTTGCATAAAATAGGCAAATTTAGGCCTAAAATAGGCATTTTTAGGCATAAAATGAGTGATTTTTAGGTCAGTGTTGTCAAAAATCGCCAAAATACCCTTTTTATTGAGATTTTTTTCCAAAAAGGGGCAAAAATGGGTCAAATTTTCGACCTCAAAAATGACTTTTCTCCAAATTTGGGTCCTCCCCCCTTCCCCCCCCAGGTGGGTACGTCTGTTCCCCCTCCGAAAAAATGGGGGGTACCGCCTGTTCCCCCTCCGGACCAGGAACTACACTGGCAATACCCAAAACTTGTCCTCTGACCCAATACTCAATAACCAATACCAGCTGAGCAGACCCACCCAATACCCAATACCAGGCGTGGCACCATAGTAGTGGCATGGGAGGTCGGGGGGGGGTACCCCCTCTCAGTACTTACCTACCACAAAACCCGGGGGTTGAGTACTTACCTCTCACAACTCCAAATCATACCTCTCACAAGCAATTTTATACCTTTTTAAGGCAAAAATCGGTGTTTTTCGACCTCATTTTCCCAAAAATCGCGCGCCCATAATACCTATTTTTAGGCGTTTCTCGGCGAAAATTTGGAAAAAGTACTATTTTTACCTCATTTTTTGGCCAAAATTGTATCATAAAAACGGTGTTTTTCGCCTTTTTGGGTGACCAAAATCAAACCTCTCACGCTTCCGGTCCCAACCCCGCATCATACTTACCTCCCACACATGGGCCTGCCACTACACTGCGTGGCACCCAATACCCAATACCAAAGTTGAAGATTATCTGGGAAAATTTTGACTTTTTGGTCGTTTAAAATGATGATGAAAGTGGTTTTCTATCATTTGAGAAGCAAGTTCAGTTGTCTGGTATAGACACTCGAGAGAGTTTCTGATCAGAAACCATCAAAAAAATTAGACGAATTATGGGTCATTTTGGTATTGCCTAAATGGAATCGCACCCACCCAATACCCAATACCAAGCGCGCCACCCAATACCCAATACCAGGTATGGGGTCAGTATTGGGTACCCAATACCACACCCAATACCAGGTATTGGGTTGGGTACGGGTATTGGGTGTTGTGCCCATGCCTACTGGTCACTACACTAGTGGGTCAGTAACTTATATTTCTGAAAAAAAAAACGTTTTTTTTGCCGAAAAACCGTTTTTTTACTTCTTTCAAATAAATTTCCAGTACCTAAGGAACCCCCAGGCAAAGACCGCATTTTTAGACCATTTTTTCATTGTTTATTGCTGAATAAGCGTCGCACGTGTGTTTTCGGACTCAAAAAGCGTCCTTTTAACTTGTTTTGGTCCATTTTAAACTATTTCATGGCATGGTATTGGTTTGGTATAGCTGCAAAAATTGAACCCTCAAGAAAATTTCGCCATTTCAGACCGAATAAACATTTGCTTGGAAAACATAAATTACTGGTAATTTTTCCGGAAATTTATTTTGGAATTTTTCCAACTCCGGAAAAACAGTTTTTTCGGAAATAAAACGGTTTTTTGCTCACCGAATTTTGACCTTGTGTTAATTTTATTTTGCCAGAGAAAATAAAAACATTCCACTTATCAGCTTCCCGATGGTCGTTTGGTTGCTGAACTGAAAGTGACCGAATTGCGTGATGAATTGGAACTACGTGGTCTCGCGAAAGCTGGCGTGAAAACTCAGCTTCAGCAGAGATTGATTGAGGCGAGTTTTGAAGCAATTGTTTCGGTTATAGCACCCCGGTGTCTCCCCTTTTTTCTGGCCCCGCCCCACCCAACCCAAGGTACGGTATCTCCCCCTCAGAAGTAGCCACAGCACTGGGCCGGGCCAGGCTCGGGCCGCCGGGCGGCGAGGAGGAATAGGTACCACCAGGCCCCCTAAAGTTCGAACATAACACCGGATTTGGTTTGGAACACTCGTAAACGAACAATGAACGACAACGAAAACGAATGAAAAAAGAGCCCCTTGTATTTTAAGGCATGCGGTAATTGGTACACATACAACATTACAGCCAGTGCATACAGCAATTCAGTTACGACGTTCGTTAGGCTCAGTTCAACCTTTGTTTGCTTCAGGCTTTGGGAGCAGGTGACGGTCATGCGCCTGTCGCTGCCGCTGCACCCGTCGAAACGCAAGCAAACGGCGAAGAAAACGAAGAAGATTCGACCGAACAAGAGCCCGCTGAGCAACCCGTTCCTAAAGCTGAGCCGGTTGCTGCACCGGAGCCCGTCCAGGTTTGATTGTAGATGTGTTATTTAGGTAATCGACGATCTACCAATTGGGTGTGCGTATGGAAAATTGCGCAAGGATTTGCCATAAGCCATTGACCAGTGTGTATGTTTGTCCATGTTCAATTTGTCTTGGTTATTCATTTCAGCCCGCTCCAGCCGCTGTGTCCGAACCAGTGAAGAAGGAATCGGAACCTGCCCCCGTTAAAGAAAACGAGAAATCTCAAGCCGAGCCTGCTGCGCGTGCAGCTGCTGGCAATGAAGATATGCCGCCGGCCGCCGCTAGCTCGGAAGAAAGTGAGCAGTTTTATCGTGTTTTTTATTCGGTCTTCTTATTATTTTTCGTTGTTTGATAAATTGAGCATCGCGGTATTCCAGCCCCGATGGACAGCGAAACCACCAAATCGGAACAGGTGAAGACCGAAGACGAGGGAGAGGATGAAGAAAAGACCGAAGAAGGCGATCAGAATGTGTTGATGTCGCGAATGAAGAAACTGGGCTACAGTGAAGATGTCAGGAATGGAATCACGAAACTGGTCGAGGACGGTGCGGCGACTTTAATATTTCGTGATGTTAAATTCGGTTTTTTGTCATATGTCCCAGAAACTCAATTGCAAAAAATATACAGGAATCTACACCGAAGTTGACCTGGACGAACGTGTGCTGGACATGCTGCGCACGATCAGCGTAAGTTTTTTGAATTGTTTTGTGCTTTTTGCCACTTATGAAAATAATGCAGTTTTTTTCATCCAGGAACCATCCCTGCAACAATGGTTGGTTGGTCAGTTGGCTGAGATCAACCTGATGGGTGTGACCAACAAGGCGTCGTATGTGATGGCGTTGTTGCGAGCGTTCAGGTAATTTGGAATGAGTTAAAAAAATTATTAATGCTGGAGCTGAATTCACCTCACCTCACATGCATTTAAAGTGAATTTGTATTTTTTTGTATTATTCATTTCAGAGACCGTGTGCGCGCAATGGGTCCGTCGGTGGCGATGCAGAATCCGCTGGTGAGCGCGCCGACCAAGGAAAAGCTGCAGGTGCGGAAATCCTTGACGTTGTGACAAATTATTGGCAAATAAAGCATTTGAGCACATTCATTTCTTCCAGGCTCTGCTTGATCGAACCGGCTACCCGCTCGAGGTGACAGTTGGACAACGAAAATACGGCGGTCCACCGCCTGGTGTTGATGAACGGGATCTATCCAGTGAACCCGGACATGAGGTAAACTCCCTTTCGTTCAATACTTGGGAGCTGAATTTGATATTTGTACAAATTGTTATCCGCTCCGCTTGTGGTGTTCCACAAAGACCTCTCCACTTCTGGCGCGTTTTCCACGGCAGCCCATCCCATCCATGAAATTCGTTGAATTGCACCTCAGAGAACAAAGGTCACTAGCGTATGTTCGAATGTAATCCGATGTTTCACAGTGCTACGTCGGTCGTCTGCCGCGCGACATGTTCGAGGACGAGCTGGTGCCGTTGTTCGAAGAATGCGGCAAGATCTACGACATGCGCATCATGATGGAGTCGAGCACGGGTCTGATGCGTGGTTATGCGTTCGTCACCTATGTCGACAACGACCACGCAAAGGATGCGCAGAAAAAAGTGGGTGTTTGTGAATGGTTTATTTTTGTTGTTCGTTCAGTCATGCCTGAAAATTTAGGTTTGATCCACCAAAATATGTAAGGCTTTCAGGCCTAGGCACTATCAAGGTGAGTTCGACGTAGCAATGCTGAATCACATCAAAAACTTTTCAAAACCAAACCAATTTCTCTCTTCCAATTCCAGAAGAATGTTTTGCGCAATTCGTTTTGCTCTACCACACATACCCACGCACGTCCCATGTTTTCGATTGCCTTTGGCAACCTTTACAAGGCGTGCGTGTTGGTGTGTGTGCACAACGTTTGTCTGAGCGGCACTACCAACCACTGTTCTGTTGTTCTAGTACGACAACTATGAGATCAGACCGGGAAAGCTTTTGAAAGTGAACGTTTCGGTGGCCAACACCAGACTGTTTCTCGGAAATATACCAAAAACGAAGACAAAAGACGAAATTCAGGCAGATCTTTCGCAGCATGCAGGTATCTTTTGGCGAATAATCATTCCATAATTGTTTCGTTGATGAATTTTTGTGTAGAATTTTATGCATCTCTCTGTATATTATTCCGTTGTGGAGGAGACGACAGGTTGGTTTCTAGATGTTTTGCTTTTTATGGAGACAAAGGCTGGGAGTGGCTCTGTTTTGATCGATGTTCCGTGTTCATTTCATTACAAAAAACGTAGTGCTTTTGCTTTATAGCGCATCCAAAAACGGTTGCAGTTACCATACGTTTTTGAATATGCGTTTTGTGTCTTGCTTTGTATGGAAATTAGAATAAATATCGTTTGGAGTGTGAAACATAAACTTATGCAGTTATGCGAATTGCACTGAATTCTGAGTGATATTTTGCTTCTCGTCGATTTCTCGCTACATTTTGTAGTCCGATATTTTTGATGCTAATTACCACATAATTTTTGTCAATTTTATCACAACTGTCGTTATCATTGTTTTAATCGTGTTTGGATGCTAATTTTTTAATATTGGAAACAATTTTATTGAGCGACTCCTGGTCTTACAAAATACTGATAGCAAAATGATGGTTTCCTGAAATACGTTTTTGACGACCACCAAAACTTATTTTTGGAACCTTTATCAATCTGGGCTGTAGGGCACGAAAATGTTGTCCGTAAACACGCTAACACTTTGTTTGATGTTTCAGAGGGTGTCAAAGAGGTCATCATCTACAAGCCGGGCGAGGAGGGCACTTCGCGCGCGAATCGCGGTTTCTGTTTCGTCCAATTCGACACGCACAAGAACGCCAGCGACACAAAACGCAAACTCGAACGTGGACGCATTCGGCCGTGGAATACGGAGTTGGTGGTGGACTGGGCCGAGGGACAGGACGAGCCGAGCGAGGATCAAATGAGCAAGGTTGGTTTCGAGCAAGTCATCGGCCTGGTCTGTTCATTAAACCGATCGTTGTTGGTCGTTCTTTTGACGCATCGTACGCTGATGCCTGATTTGGACTTTGGAGAGTCTTTTTAGCTTTGAATTCTCTTTTTTGAAGGGCTGCTGAACAGGTGAATTTAGTAATCAGCAGCTCAACCTTATGTCTGACAGACATTTAGGCAGCGGTTTAAACATTTTTAAACGCCTAGTTACTGGTGAAAACAAGAACTGTGCTGGCTGAGTTTTTGTGAACGAAGGCCCCACCGCAAATCCCCAACATCACCAGCGAAAGCAATGTTTGGTTGGGAAACTTGCAAATCGACTTCTGAAATTGTGCCTGATTCAGGTGAAAACGTTGTACGTACGCGGCCTGACCGACGCGATCACGGACGAGCAGTTCAAGGAACATTTCGTGCCGTTCGGGGAAATCGAGAAGACCAACCGCATTCGCGACTTTGGATTCATTCATTACAAAGAGCGCGAGGATTGCATGAAGGTGTGCACCGCACAAGTGGTTTAGTTTGGGGTTCATTTTAGCCATGTGCACTTTGCTGGCAGTAAGGTCTGCTTTAAGCGGGTCCCTGTTCAACCGGCGAATTTTCACCATCACAAATTAACTGGGCGGAGCTCCGACCAACCGCGGAGTGCCTTGTTTATTGGCCTTTCTTTCGCCTCCCGTAGAAAGCAAGCTCAAAATTGAGTCGAGCATTCCACCTTCACCTTGATGGCCTTGCTAATTCAGGCAATGGCCGATTTGAACGGAAAGGAGTTGAACGGGCAGAAATTGACGGTCGAGCTGGCCCGGCCGCCGAATGAGCAACGACGCAGGAATCAACAGAACTTTGGCCAGCCCGGTTTGTGTGTCTGGGGGGTTGTTTGTTGTTGAACGAGTTTGTTTTGACCTGCGTTTATATCGATGACCGGATAAGTCTAGAGTACAAAATGTTTCATCATGTCCGCAAAGTCTTGATTGCATGTTTTATCATTTAGTTCTGTCACCTCTTCTTGGAAATTATGAAAGTACGAATTTCTAAACAAACAAATAAACCAGCAGCAAGAAATATTGTTTTGTGGTTTTTACTAGCCTATTTCGATCGTTTCTCTAGATTTAACTTCTTGGAACAATTGACGCATCATTTTCAATTCGGGCATTTTTAACTTGTCACTTTAATTCTCTCAAAATCACAGGATTCGGTGGATATCGGGGCGGTGGTCAACGCGGAGGTGGAGGTGGCGGCTGGCGTGGCGGAGGACGCGGCGGCGGTGGTTATCAACGTGGTGGCCAGGGTGGTGCTGGTTGGGGTCGAGGCGGTGGTGGCGGCTATGGTGCGCCCACATATGGCTCGGCCGGCTATGGACAACCACAGATGGCTGCCTATGGCGGATATGGTGCGTTTGGGCACGTGGCACTGGTTGACAGTGCAGTGTCACTCTGTTACATCTGTGTAAATCACTAGAATGGTGTTGGGACTCTTGAGCTTGTGTGTGTGTGATTACAGTCAGAAAGTGTTTTGCTGGTTTGATCGAACTAGCGGTTCCTGTGTGGCTTGGTGTTATCTGATTTCTCAAAGGCCAGGTTATAAAACCTAAACTGGCAAGGCAAAAATGTTCTGAAGAAATACTGTTAGCTTCGATTTGGTGAACGACGAGAAATATTTTGTGTTAGACACAAATCTAATAGCAGGTTTTCGTCACGCTGGTGAATTTTAGTTATTGGTTTGGTCTCCATTTAGAAAATCACAACAAAGGCCCAAATTCTCGAAAGCGTTGCGGGGGGGGGGGGCGGTTGCGCCACCAAAAACGATGATGTCAACTTCTGGCCGACTTCAATTGTTTGCATGTTTTCGCCAACAGTAGCATTGTTCAACGCATAAAGGTTTTGGGAGTAAAAGGGAATTTACGCACCGAGGTGAAGAGCTTACGCTATCCAAAACATTTGTGCGTTGACCAAGGGTACTGTTCGCGTATACACGCAGACAATTCTGGTTAGCCAGCTGGAAGTTGTCATCATCGTTTCTGGTGGCGTAACCGTCACCGGGCGTCTTTGGTTGCGCAACCGCCTCCGGTGGCGCTTTCGAGAATTTGGGCCAAAAAATGCGACATTAAAGTGCAAAGAAATGAAACCTGTCCATAATTTTTCAAAATCACGCACAGATTACAACGCATATTACGGCGGTGGTCAGCAGGGCGGTTATAGTGGTTATGGCGGGCAAGACGCCTATGGATACGGACAACAGGGGTGCGTGCTTTGGATTGCATTTTTTGTGTATGTTTTTGCATCTCCAAAAATCAATTTCTGTCATTCCAGCGGCTACGGCTACACCGGCTATACGGGCAGTCCCGGCGGATATGGTGGTGGAGGCGGACGTGGCGGAAGGGGAGGACGAGGGGTGAGTTGTTGTGTATTCTCTTTCTTGTGGTTTAGTTTTCTTTTAAGTTCGTTTGTTCTTGGCAGTTCTTGAAATAAAATAAATCTAAATTTCAGTTCAAACGCCCAGCCGAGGGTGGCGGCTATGGTGGAGCGAAACGATTTGCAGGCGACTATTCACAAGATGTCAACATGCACTCGTTCTAAATGTTTCATTGTCTGCCTGAACTTAGTAACCTTCGTGAACCTTTTTGTCGCCAGATCCTGATACGTCTTGTTTTGCGCTAAACTTCAAAATTCCACTATGTTGTTGTTTTGTTCGTCTTGCTTTTTCGTGTTTCAATTGCAGTTGAGTATTTTGTTTGTTTGTTGAATGTTTTAGTCGTTTTTTTTGCGCTGCGGCTTTTATGTTGCGGTATACCATGATTGATGATGTTGTTTTCTACCGGGTAACAGACTGGTTTACGTATTCTAGTGTTTCTGGTTCATCGCTTTTTGAAACGTAATTTGGGCAACGGAGAACACCCTGTTTGTGTACCGATAATATTTTCGTACGGTCTTTGCGCTTGCGATACCTTTCTATTTTCCGTCATTGTATGTGCTGCAAAATATTCTCTGCTTTGATAGAGTACGTTGACAGTTTCCTCAGAAAAATGGTTCAAAATCGTTCTCTATCTTGCGCAAAAAATCAAGAATCCTTTTTTCAAAAATCTGAAAACTGTTATAGACTAGGTCAACCGTTACTTATTGCAGTACCCAGCTTTCTGTCCTGAACTTGTTGTATTTCAATAATTCTTGATTATTCATGGTTCATGCACGTATGGCGGTTTCTATATTTTCTTTTCGTGAATTTAGTCCTGCGTTTTTGTTTTGTGAGTGTGCGTGTGTTGAAAAATAAATGCATCTGGCCGGTTGGGTATCGTTCATTGCAAAGAATTTCGTAGTTCGGGAAAGATCGAAACTGAAATGGGTACGGTTACTTGTCTGCGCAAAACGGGCTGCTCTGATTAGTCGACAATGCTTGAACTGTTAAACGTATGTATGGTCCACCAAACTAGAACCTGAACCTGGTTGAGTGCGGCGGAGCAACTGTCTGTCCCCGAAATTGCTGTGGATTAATATTTTGATTGTCACAGATATTCTGAACACAACACAGTCAAACTGAACAGACATTAAGTTTTTTACCGTAAGGCCAATAATATCTCAACGTTTTATCCGAATTTACGTGATGTAGTACATACAACAAGGTGCATAAAATGATATACAACGCAAAGATTGATACGAATTTGCATCCTCGTACATTTCTGGACGCAAGGCATAAAAACCGAAACCATAAGCCATAGAAAACCGATTAGGTGGCTCAAATGTCAACTCATGGAGGTTTATATTACCCAGAAAGCTGCATGAGCTTTTCGGACAATAAACAAACAGGCACTGGCCATTTTAGTTTCGGGGTCTCAAGCAGTAAAATATGATTTAGTCGTCATTTTGGCCTGGGCGTTTTCCCAGAACTGACGGTCCGGAGAACTCTGCTTTAGCTGAATTTTGCTTTGTGGTGAGTAATCTTACCTTGTCCGTCAAGTACTAAGATGTGTTTCAGGCAGTTTTTTGACGGCGTGCAGTTTGTTCCCTTCCTCCACTTTCTAATGAAAGAGAAATTCGTTATTTTAAAAAAAAACTAAAAAAAATAAATTTTATAATTTTCAATTTAAATAAATTAAATTGTTATCTATAAAACACGTCGATTTCATAAACGCTTTGGCTTTTTTTTCGGAAGCACAAGTTGGCTGCCATAAAATTAGAAAAACCCCTTTGCTGAGCAGTTTTTTACCTGCAGTTACTACATTTCGGAACACAAGTTGGCTGCTTGCTGAGCCGTTGAAAAGATTCTCTGGTGACTTGGCAATGGTCAACCGTGGGCTGGTTGTTGTATGCGTGTCAGCAAGCAGGCCACAAGAACGGCTTCAACAGTCGAAAATTGTCTACGTATTTTACATATCTACGTATAGCTGTCGGTAGTGTCAGAAACGTTATTTTGAAATTCATATAGAGAAGATTTCGTTTGACTTCTCTGGAACCGACTACATTTGTTAAGTCCTCTAGCTACATGGAGCCTATGAATTTCAATACTCAAATCTAAATGCAAAATATAGCCGAAAATTGTGCCGAGTCCGGGCTAAATTCGAGCCCGCCTACCAAGTTAATTTGACTAGCCCCATAATTGCATCGTCACATTTTAGTACACGACACGATCGACCGCGGTGCCATTTTCATGCTGTTCTTTTCTTTCGAAATGTATCTTGTGGTGTATGTCACAGGCTGGGTGTTTGCGGTTTTCGTTTGCTGATGCAGTTTCGAACTTGTCTGCCCGGATTAGGACCTCATTCACTGGGTTAGAGTCCCAGTTGGAGCAAGCAATTTTTCGTTCATCAAGGATTTGTTTTGAACTTGTGTTCCCGTTTTCATCACAACCTACCAAAGTCTCACAAGTCGAAGTGGTCATGATCAGGGCAAGATCTGCGAGATTATAGTGCACTTGCGGTGCTCTTAGGCATGAACCAACAGGACTGGCATTCTTGCAAGCGCAAACCGCAAATGCCGAATTGTGTGACAACAATGAACACGGCTCAAAAACATGCACCCGAAAAAACCACAAATAATTTTGCGATGGCGCCTACCTAAACCCGAAAGTCGCAATAAAAAATATCCGCTGTTCGCCCAGGGTGCATGGCCCACAGCGACCACCGTGCAATTTATGCGGGTTCGTTTCCGGTTACTGACTGGGCCCAGGACTGGGAAACTGTCTTGTCTCCTGTTTATTTGTCAAGTTGAACCGCGTTCATCTTGTTGGGTCCAAAAGGCAGAGCTTTAGTTGCTATCAGAACTGTTCAGCTGGAGGCACCAACGCCTGAGGCTTTGTCCTTCGCATCTCATGTGAAGCATTAGCTAGTCGGTACCCACTAACTAAGAAGTTGCGGCAGAAACAACCACTCACATTGTGTTCCTGATTCTGAGGCCCACCCACGGACACTGGGCACTTGACATGTGCACATAATAAGGTACCGAGAGTTGTTCAGATGTATGACGGTCAAAATGTCACAAGTCCTAGATCATGCCCAGGCACAGCTCCTTGTGAATTTTATTAGGTACAGGCACGCCTGGAAGTCACGATTCCCCATAGTCATGTTGTGGTGTACAATTATCATGACGGCGACCAGGTACGGTGCACCTCCACGTCAGTTTAGCATTACGGTGTCCTGTTCAACCAAAAAGTTTCAATCTGCAGTTTTATCGAAAGTTGTATGGTACCAGAAAATTGGCACCCTCATTTTCGAAAAATCTGCGCTTGTGTTTCAGATAAAATACCGCCAGTGGACAGCAAAGGCAAGAAGATTAATGGACGTCACACCGCTGGCGCTACTTAGCCGATGAAAAAAGCACTGAGCCGAGTCGTTATTCAGTTTTCGTGTCGCGAAAAAAAACAGCGTTGTTTTGACGGTTTACCCAAAGTAACAACAATACGTATTTGATAAAGAAACATGGTAAGAAAAGTAAATTGTGCTTTCTATTGAGTTGCTATTGGGGTTTCGCGTGGACTCCAGAATTCTAATTATCTTGCGTCACGGCCAAAATCAACATTGGGTGGCACTCCCATGCAAGCAGGGTTGCCGAACAGTGTTCTTTCTACAACTAGCAGTCGCTGGAATATTCGTGGTTCAAGCAAACTTGTTTAACTAGACCAGTGAGACCACTGTGGGAAAAGCACGCGAACAAAAACTGGTACTGATAGCTGAGAGAACATGTTTATTGCACAGGCCACCTACAAGGATCTGTGCATGGAAAAATGCGATTTCGACACGTCCGATGTGTACATTATGGGTAAGCTCAGTTTGCATTCCGTTCCAAGAAGAATATTATTTGGTTTCTGAACATGGCTGTTTTAGCGAAAGAAGTTCCTTGATCAAACCGTCATCACCAGGTCATCGTCAGAGTGCGAGTGCATCCATTTTAATTCAGAACTATTCGACGCTTTCAAATTCTACGACAAAGACCAGAGTGGTTCGATATCAACCAAGGAGCTCGGCACCATCGTTCGGTCGTTGGGTCAAAATCCGACCGAAGCCGAATTACAGGCGTTGATCAATGAAGCCGATGTGGACTGTGCGTGCATGTATATGATGTGATTTTCTTTTTTATGTTCACATACATGGTACCTACATATATACCTTTTCAGGCAACGGTGTCGTGGATTTTCCCGAATTTGTGGTTTTGATGACACAAAAACTAAAGACCACCGATGCTGAAGAGACGATACAGGAAGCGTTCAGGGTTGGTTATGATAATCGGGCTCAGACTTGAACTTGGCTTTCTTTCTGCGACGAGGTGTGCCTGATTAATCAAGCAAATGTTTGATTCAGGTCTTTGACAAGGACGGTAACGGCACTATTGGTCTGGATGAACTAAGACATGTGATGCTGAATATGGGCGAAGAACTAACTGAAGATGTTGGTGCGAGATGCGATTTTCTCTTTCACTGGATTCACATTTTTCTTTATTTAGTTCTGATAAAAAAAAGAAATCCAATTTTCAGGAAGTGGACGAAATTCTGAAAGACGCCGATACCGACGGCGATAGATTGATTGAGTATCACGGTGAGAGAGAATTGAATTTTAGAATGGAACAAAAGAGTGAGCTCAACCTTTTCCTCCTGAATTGACAACACCCTGGTGCACCAGGTCATTATCAGCATTATTAAAATTTTGACGACAGCCTTTTATTCCAGAATTCCGCACCATGTTGTGCTGCGCTGCGCGTGCATCTTCACTTGAACAGTTGACTGAAAGCGGGACAGAGGAGGAAGAGACGAGTGGGGCGGAGGACTACTGAACCAACATTTTTGCATCAAACGCTATAAAATTAAATAATTTTCGACTTTGCACTTTGAGTTCTCACTGATTTTATTATGTTTTGTTGCTGTGAGAAAAAACACGTGCGGTTGCATCGTTATGCACCAGCAGTGTCGTTTCATACAATCGTGTGTCTATGCTATGCTCTGTGATAAAGAAACTCTCGTGTGCATCAATTAATCAGCAATAATTCTTTTATTTTATACAGAATCATGTGCGGTGTTTCTTTCAACACATTTGCCAAAAAATAATAAAAAATGAAAGATGAGTGAGTGTCCATGACATGCTGCAAAGGAAGAGTATAAAACAAAAAATAACGTGGAAGCATAAATGAAAGATGAAATATACTCAAACTTTGCTTAAAGTTGTGATACTGGCGTCAAATTAAGCTCATGTTCAGCTGTTTTTTCTTGACAATCAGATGAGAGGGACACAGAGTCGCCGGGTGGCACCGTGAATTTCAGCATTTCGGAAAATTCTGAAAAATAGACGTTTTTTATCCCAGCTTAGATTTATCATGATTTTATGAATTTGTGCAACAACAACGCATCGATGACAACAGTGTCTTTGCCCATTTTTAGCACACACTGGCGGGCGGCACAGCAGGTCATCTGCCGCTCGTGCATACTCCAATCTCCAGACCACCAAGCTTGTTATCATGCCCATAGGATGACAGTCGCTCAGCCATAAGTTCACGACAACGAAATAACGATACTTTTCAAGAACTATGGTTTCACTGAGTGCACAATACAAAAAGATAATTGCAAATAAGACAAAAACAACCGACACTCACCCTCGTATCGAATGTAGCCGTCTCCGTCGCGGTCCGCCCCTCCAAGTATGGCATCGACTTCTTCTTCACTCAAGCCCTCCCCCATGTTCATCATCACGTGACGCAGCTCCATCATCTCGATAATGCCGTTGCCGTCTTTGTCGAACGCCTTGATAAATCAGGGTGGCTAGGTTTTCGGACTGTATGAAATGGCAATATTCGTGCGAAATCAACAATGAGGGAACTCGAACCCGGAAAGCTTCGGCGATCGTCTCATCGGCGTCCGCCTGTTTCAATCGTTGTGTCATCAAAATCACGAACTCGGCGAAATCCAGCACACCGTTGCCTGAAATATCAAGAAGAGGTTATTTTAATGGTCAGTTCAGTCACAATAAAACAAAATAACAGACAACGCTTTGCCCATTTCGAAAATGTGAACATTTCAATGATGTGAGCCCTGTCTTGTTGATCGATACACTGCACACAGCTGATGTTTCACAGAGAGAGAAGTTACCAAGAAAGTTCTCGTGAAGCAAAAAAGCAGATGGTTGAGAGCATCAGAGAATTGCAAGACAACTACCCTATGGTAACCCTCGTTTGAAACATCAGCAATCCAAAACTCACAATCCGCATCTGCCTCATTTGTGAGTGATTGAAGTTCACTTTCGGTCGGATTCTGACCCAATGACCTGACGATCGTGCCCAACTCCTTTGTGCATATCGTACCGCTGCCATCAACGTCGTACAGTTTGAACGTTTCGTGCAATTCTGCGGATAAAAATTATTAAAAGTTTGAATTCAATATTTTTTGACAGTTCCAAAAAAATTTATCTGAACTGTCTATATTTTCAATGAGCGCAAATTCTATCACCTTTCACGTGAGGGTCGTTCCAGTTGATCTCGAGTTTCTCCTTCGCCTCGCTCTGCAAGAATTAAAATTAGGCTTGACCTGAACTATTAAAAACAGATTACGGTAACTAAACGTGATTCCCTTGCTTGTAGTAGAGATTCGTATTTGGATATAAATCCATCTGGTCCTGCGATTCTCGTGGCAATTACATACATCGCGACTGCATAAACAGTGATGTTTCACAAAATGTCCGAACATGATTAGGATGCAACCCCTAATTGTAAGGCCTTTGACACATGGACAGTGACGAAAATCTGATGACAGAACAGACAGAGCACAACTCAGCACACGAAATCGCACATTGTTGCGCAACAGAAATACAAACGCCTTCATCTGGTTCAGACGACTAAAGGCCTAACTATACTTCGTTCTCTCAGAGAACAAAGAACAAATTCTCGCTCGCTGATTGGCTGTTGAACGCCTTAACGGTCGAGTTATTGTTCTTCTTGGTCCTTCCAAAAGGTTATTTCATTTTTTACCGAAATATTCCAGCCAGATTAACTTCTTCAAATGCGTCTCTAAAGTGTCGTCATGTTCACCAAATGCTCATTTCTGTTGTTCAGCTGTCTGCTGTCGGTGTCATCAGTATTCAGTCAAGACGGGATCACATGTTATGTGCAGAATCCGCTTGAAGACTCGCCGCAATCGAGCGAATCCAGCTGTCGCGCATGCGTGCACGCAATTGTGACACAAGGTGAGGGGTAAACATTGTAGTCAGCCCAGATTATATTCTCACGTAAGTCGATCAAGTCAATCAGTCTTGTCAGTTTTCGTGCAATAGACAACCACATGCAAAAAACCAACTGACGTGTACCTGATATCGTGCCTGACATTTACAAGCTACAAGCTGGCGCTGACCTTCAGGTCCGTCGGTCCTAAATCGGGTATATGTACATACACACATAAATACCCAGTGACATCGGGTTTCACTTGTTTCCTCACTCCAGGTAGAAAGCCGCCCGACCCAGTGGCCATGTGCATCAAAACGGTGGGCTGCGGCGAAGAGTACAGGTGGAGCGGTGGTGAGCCATTCATGCTGCCGAAAGAGAACGAAGAAAAGGAAAGTTTCGTCTTTCTCGCCCATCATTGGGTGAAGAACTACGAACAGAAGTTTGAGAAAATGTACTGCTGCGAAAGGGACTTGTGCAACGCGGCGCCCGAGTTGCCGGCAAAAGAGGGGGAGGCAAACATCGCAAAGATGAAGGGAAGAAAGCGGGACAGGCTCCGCACTTGGGCACGCAGACAGAAGGGAAAGCTTGGCAAAAGAAATTAATCAGCTGATTTTTTAGCAAGAAACCTGGAGTATTCGTTTTAACGCAAAAAAACGCATTAGAACTTTGTGATACCATACATCTTTTATCTCAGCCGTATCATGTTCTTGTTTTTTTGTGAAATCGCGAAACCAGATGAATTTATACACCATAAAACGATTAAAACTATTTCATTCGTCAAAAACTCGAGAAATGTCAACCATAGTTTCACTGAGGACCATGTAATGGCCGCAATGCTAAGGCAACTTAGACCGACCGTGAGCAAGACTTTCAGCCGATTGACTTCCTCTCTGTGGTCGGCTCGTCTCTGCACCAACTCATGGAACATTTGCATTGTGGCAAATTTTGAATGTTACGACCTCTTTTTTCAAATTTGTGCTGTTTTCTTTCGCAACGATCAGCTTCAAAACAACACTTTGCAAAGCGAAAACTATGGAGGAGCAAGGCCACATGCTATGATAAGGAAACAAGGGAACAAACAACAAGTAATAATGCAAGATTCCGACTTACAGAGATACTCATTTCGCCATTTGCTGTTATTGCAGTTGTTCAGCTGTTATGATTGTGAATATACAGTCATAGAAACAGCATTAGATTAGCACCAATTTAGTTTCACTGCTCCTTTTATTGTTCGTTCATTTTTGTTCGCATCATAATATCATGACGCTTTCATTATTTTTACTTCCATGGGTGTCCACTTCAATAACCGATACGCCACCAGCTAATAATTCGGCAATACTTCTTGTCTGGAAAAGGAATCAGGAAGCGACGTTTCAACAAGAGCATTCTCTTGAGAGTTAGTGACTAATATGCGCATAAAATTCAGGGTTTGTAACATCAGATTCAACCCGTGTTCATCAAACTGGTTAACAATCACGATTTAGGAGTACCAAACACTGCCAGACTCATTAGAGCACGGCACGGGCATAAAAACCAAGTTTGCGAATGCCGAGAGTTAGAAAACTTGTCATATCAAAAATCAAGCATGCGCGCTACCAAAGAGAGTGGCACGGCCAAACTTGCATGGCGCTTTGATTGGCAACAGATGAGCACAGACGTAAAAACTCAATCAAACTGATTTTGCCCAAAAAGGACCACCACCATGTATGTATGTATAATATGGTCACTTTCAATTTTCCAGATTTTCATCAAGCGGTTCTCGGTTATGAGGTGGCGGTTCTGGGTTACCAACAGTCTCAGGCATCCAGACTGATCTTTTTGCCACACCACAATGCCAAAGCATTTTTTGGCTCCAATAAAGTCCTGAGAGGCTCGCGCAGACGCTATCTTGATTTGAACAAACGAGCCCCTCCGTCGCGTAATGTGTGCCAAAAGTGACAGACATTGCGTGTCGAGTCAGCGTGGTTGCCGAGCCGGCCTCCGAAAAGAGTTTTGATTTACAATGTTAATCTAACTTATCGATACAAATAAAGGGTACGAGACAGATCATACCTACGATGAGAATTTTGAGAGGTGCGCATGAATGGTTGATGTCGTGCCCATGCTTGGGGTGATATTTTCGAAAGGGGGAAAAGGGGGGGGGGGGGAAAGGGGGGGGAGGCCCCCCCCCGAAAACCAAAACCCGTTAATAACAGGCAATGTTCACGACACCGAGCACGCCACCGACCGACCAACCCACCACCCCCCAACACCACAAACCCATGCTTGGTTTTGAAAGGGCTATGCAGTAATTGAATTGCGCACGGTGGCGGCCGGTAGTTGCTGAAACATTAGATTACCATTTTCCGGCCTAATGGGTGTTGAGATTGAGTTCGTTTCCCGGACATAAAAGTGGGCCAAAAGTAACTTGAGTTGCTGACACGCAATTCCGATGTTTGATAAAATGGAACCGCGGGATCCCGTCATTTACCCAAATTGCAAGTCCGGGTCAGAGCGAGTCATGTTCAAAAATGATATTGCAGCCAGGGTGCTGAACCAATCTACGGCATTTCAGATCAAGGTTAAGGTATACTTGAGTTGCTTACATGCCGATATGCACCCATGGCATTACAAAAATGTGAATGAAACAAAGTTCCTTGTCCAACCAGAATATAGAGTAAACAATTGGCTTCAAACAGTGTCCTTTTTTCTGTTGGTCGAAGTTTCCCGCATTGCCAAGGCGGGACTGACAAAAGCGGATGGGCGAATTTTCATGGAACACTGATTTTATTGAATCTAGGTGAGGGCGGGCCATGGCATTTGGATGATTGCGTCCAGCCCAGTTCGTTTGGAATAACATTATTTTCTTTGGCTCAATGGAAAGTTTTGGGGAAGCCTTTCAGTGTAACGTCAGATTTTGGAACTGAGCGCCAACAGTCTGAAGTTTGCAGTTTCATACCATCTTGTTTGGCCCCAGGCTGCCCGCGGTTTCAAGCAATTTTAATTGTTGGACTGTGGTATGTACACCACATTTTTGTCTCATGTTTGTTTCGCACAACTGGATAAGCAGTATGGCCGAAGATATCACAATATTTTTTCACAAATTCACAACGTCTGTCAGAATCATCAACGATGGAGACGGAAAAGCAGCTACAGTATATGTACATCAACTATGCAATCACTTTTCAAGTGGTGCCATCGATCGCCTGCAGTATTATTTGGTGTTTTTGGACCAAAAACATCATATGTAGTTCAATGAACTTGCAAGAATACACAACAATTTACAGCTGAAGAACTTATAAACGTGTAGTGGCCATATTACGGGTGTGCTGGGTGTGTGGCAGCACTTGCTGCGTGGTTGGTGGCGCAACACCCATGCTGTTTGGCACGCAGCCAAAAAACATGCGCCACTTTTCGCGGACTGAGGCCGACAAAAGAGTGATCACGTACGGGTTCTGACACGTGAATATGACGGACATGACACTGTAGATTGATTTGACATATGCGTTTGGGATACGAGGGTAGGCGATCAGATAGGTGAGGAAAAGTGTGGCAATCACGATGAGAGGTAGACCCAACAGGAACCCGACCACCGTGAAACGCCATTGAAAATTCACATTGATCGTGCTCACCGGGTGCATGATCTGCAAGGCGAAAATTAAAAGAAATAATGGCGACAAGCTTGTTTTTTTTGACAAAATCCATTATTTTCAGATTCACCACCCGGTTTCAGAACGGTTCTTGGTTTTTTTGTTCGACCAGCATTCGTTGTTCTCAGACTCAGGCGCAATAAACATATGTATCATCCTCACTGTGGTGTCGGTCTCGGATTTAGGGTTAGTGCTCTGAGAACGAACAACGCTTAGGCTGGTCAAGTGTTTACTACCTAACCAAGTGGTATTTTCATTCCCGAATGGTATTTTAACCAACCATTCTCCACAAGATGGCCGAATACAGCCAGGTAATCACCAAAGCTGGCACAAGCGTTGCCAGGCCAGCGATTATGTTGCCCAGGAACATGTGTGTCATTTTGGGAATGTATTGGGTTACTGTGGTGCTGTTTACGGGGTAAGGTACATAGCGACTGTCATTGGCCGGGTAGGGCGCTGGTCGACCCGGGATCGTATAACTGCAAAATAATGAACTTGTGATCGGGTCGACTATAGGATCGGACCTGCAGTGTGAGGTCGAAAGTTGTCTGAGAACAACTTTTACGTTGGTCAAACTTAGTGGCATAATCAAATCTCGATCTCCTTAGTGCAAAAAGGTGCCGTTACCAATAAAGGCATCGCCAAGTTTGATGGACATCTCACCATTTTTCTGGTGGCAAACGCAAAATGTTCTATCAATTCGCCGACCTGACTTCGAACACGAGCGTTGGTGACCAAATTATGCCCGGTACGATCAAGCAGAACGTCACAATCTTGCTCCAATGGCTATCCCAGAACTGAAACGACAATTCTGTCTGATGTTTCAAGAGGGAGTCAGATAAAACTCGTAACCGATTTGTGGGCCGTAGGATGGGTCACCGCCGTGTACCGATGCATGGACAGCACAATCACGAGCCAAAAACAGGTACCATTTGACCAATAGATAAAGTGGTACATAATCGGTGCGAAAATATAGTCGAATTGAGTGTAGACCCATCTGGGTAGTAGATACCAGAAATCGCACAGAATATAAAGTGAAAGAAGTGTGTTTATGGTGGTCAGAATGTCAACCAGACCGACGAAGTACAGAATTTTGAAGAACGTCGTTTTGAAAGTGTCGCTGTGTCGGTAACGATAGATCAATACCACAAACAGACCATAGATGGGAATTGTTATAATGGATGTGGCGTACACAAACACACGGCACGCCAGGTGGAATGTTTCGGACATTTTTGGACAATTCAGGTTTTCTGGTGTCTTCGTTTCCGATAATGGCCTGGTACGCCAAGTTTCAGGCAGCCTGCTGTGCTGCACCTTGGGTTATAATGCATACAGTCACTATTCGTTGTAGCAATATCAACGGGCCAACATAAAATTATCGCCATAACGAATATCTCGCCATAGCCGATTCAGTACTTACATACATATGGGATAATCAAGTGCAATAAAGTGACCAAGCATTGTGTGCAGTGAATATCACTGGTTTAGCCGTCGCACGCAACATTCGTGTTTGCATTGTTGCTTGAGTATCACGCACACCCTGCGTGCAGTCGGTTAAACGCAGAACCTCCCAGTTGGACCTTATTTTTCTTTTTGTTCCTGAAGCTAACCAACAGTTACAACGGATATAGAATCAGCACAAGATTTGCTTTACGGGACATGCAAAAATGATATCATATCCCATTTATCGAACTAACTAATAGCTTTAGTACTGTGAATTTTCGGGACATGACGTATAATTTATCGCTGTAACATATCGCTATGGCGAATATCGTTATAACGAGTAGTGACTGTATACAGTACGTACAAAGTTCATTGCGCGCTTACCAACAGCGAGAAAACGAAGTACTAAGCTACTGGACAAAGCCATAATTTGTTGTTCGTTGTTATCTAGTTGCAGTTGGTCGACATAACGAAAATGGCTGGTGTGGTTTTAGCGGAAAAGGTTTCACAGACTTTCCTAGAAATGTTTGTTTGGTGCTGCAACGTTGCTGAGTACCCATACCGCATTGTCCAAGCCAGGACCTATCAATCTACATTAATATGGGGGCGTTATGTCACACACAGCTTCCAAATGTGTACATGCGTCATCAACTTT
Organism: Rhynchonema sp. JSB1_4; assembly: GCA_030248065.1. NCBI lineage: Eukaryota > Metazoa > Nematoda > Chromadorea > Monhysterida > Xyalidae > Rhynchonema > Rhynchonema sp. JSB1_4. The sequence continues at coordinate 68,959 of JASAMV010005135.1, forward strand.
ATTGGTTTGAAGCTCCAGATGATTTACGGTTTTCTATTGCGGTGGTCATACGAGGACGATAAAGACTCGGTCAACGGTCACTACGGTAACCTTGAGAATGTTGTCCCGGGCCGATTAGCAACGTCGCGGCAAAAGGACTGCATCGTTATCAGAGCTAGCATGGTAATGCTAAGCGACATATGGTTCATTCCTTATATTGTGCGAACTGAAAATTTCGACGTCCCACAACTTGGGACGAAATTTAACTTTAGAGGGCCAAATTTTCATTTGAAAAATGGCCAGATTTTCTGTTTCGAATGTTGGAATGTTAATCATGGTTTTTCTGAACATCGACAGGACAATAATTGGCCAAGCAAACTGAACAAAAACATACATTATGTTGCATTACATGGACAAACAAAACGGTTTTGTAACAAGTGAACCACAACAAGTCAACCAAAACGTCACAAATACAGATCACTCATTTCGCAGAGAGGGACCGTGGATTTGAACGTTGACAGGGGTTGAAGACTGAATTTCGTTTGACAGCCCCATGGGATTTCAAGTTGCAAAATTCGCTGAAGTCAAGGAGGTTTTGCTTAGACATGAAACAAACTTGATTTTTCACCATTCTCCGGTGGCTGTAAGTGGAGAATAATAGGATAACTTATACATACATACATGAGCGGTTACCGCGTTTCGCGCTTGCACGATAAAAAGGAACGATACAAGAAAGAAAAAATGCCCTAAGGAGCATAGGTTCCCACCCAGTACTAATGGACTGACATAAAACAACGATACTAGCTAACTCACACAGTTGATGTATCATAAAACACTGACGCTAGAACAAACATAGGGTGATATTTTCGAAACGGTGTAAAGGTCAGTTGGATGTAAAGGTCGGTGGAGAGCTGGTGGCGCTGTGTGTCTGGTGTTCTCTCTTTGGTTTTTTTAGGGGGGTTGGGGTGGTATTTTTTTTTTCCTTCCCCCCCCCCCCTTCCCCTTTTTACCCCCCCCCTTTTTTTCCCCCCCCCCCCCCTTCTCTTCCCCCCCCCTTCCCCCTTCCCCTTTTTCCTTCCCGTAAGCATGTCGTAAAATATATTGATGCCCAACATCAGATTTTGAACCATATTCCCGGCGTGTGCCGTTTTTGTTTTGAACCAGTGACCGGACGATGTCGAAACTTGGTACAGGCTTTTATTTGAACATTGATTTTATGTTTTAACTTTACAAAAATACACAGCTGCTTATTTTTCCACAAGTAAAAGTCGGAGCGCATCTATCCGATTTTTTTGTGTTTGGGATGTTTTGTGTCCAGTACCAATGTAACAAATTATCCATATTCCTACCTGTCAGACAAGAGCCAGAAGAGTATCTTGTTCTACCAACTAACTTCTGGCGACAAAACAGCACGAGCCGGGAATACGGTTCAAAATTGATGTTGGGCATCAAGTATGGATATTACAACATGCTTATGTTTGTTTGTTAGTGTTTTATGAAACATCAACTGTGTGAGTTAGCCAGTGTCGTTGTTTTATGTCAGTCCATTAGTGCTGGGTGGGAACCATATTTCTTTAATGCCCCTTAGGGCATTTTTCTTTGTCGTTCCACGTACATATGTACTATATGTATAGTCCGTCCATCAGCTCATGGCACTTTTGTTTGGGAGGTTCAGGTTCCGTTGTGAAAAATTGTTCCTCCGCAAGGCAATGTCAGAGAAAACGGCGCACAAAAACAAAATGAAAACCGATTTCTCTTTCTTTTATTTTTCGTAAGCCAACCGGAATAGCACTGGATCCTGTCAAGCTTTTCAGCTGACGAAAAGTGTCATGAGCTGATGGACGGACTATATCTGCTACTTTGGAGCAACTTGAGGTTGAAAGAACTTCATTTCAGTCCATGTTGTTTCTTGTTTTGTGGTTCCTGTTTGCACAATGGGTGATATTTTCGAAACGGTGTAAAGGTCAGTTGGGTGTAAAGTCGGTGGAAAGCTCGGTCGACAGCTCAGTGTGATAGACCTCGGTGTAAACTTGAAACATTCCACGTTAATAACAGGCAATGTTTCACGTTTACACCGAGCTACGCCGACCGAGCTTTCGACCGAACTTTACACCGACCTTTACGCCCAACTGACCTTTACACCGTTTCGAAAATTCCACCCAATGTCCGGAATAACAACGGCTGATCTGATCAGCAAAGCGTTCATCTACACTGTTTCGATCCTGACAATTCCCATTTACATCCTGTTCCTGACAATAATGTTTCGATATCGTGAAACGGACACGTTCAAAAGCATTCTACACAATTCTACAATTTCTTGGTATCATTGACATTATTGGGACAATCAACACGTTTATAACACTCTATATTCTAATGGATTTTTGGTACATCTTCCCTCGATGGATGTACATTGAATACGACTACATCTTCACTCCGATCTTGTTCTACGTCATTCGTTGGACCAATCACTCTAGTTTTTGGCTGGTCATTGTTGTGTCAATCAATCGGTGCACGGCTGTGATGAATCCGGTGGATCACAAACAAGTAGGTTTTAACCTCAGAGCGTTTTGGAATGCAATAGCTTGATATCTCATGGTGAATCTAAATTGTAGTTTTGGGCCAAGCTTTGGGCCAAGTTTGTCGCAGTCAGCTTCATCGTGCCGGCAGTCATCTGGTCGCCAACTCTATTCGTCACAAAGAGGTCAGGGTTTCCAAGATCGACTGATTGCGGTCTTCGTTATTCCTCTAGCATTCTTCTTTCAGTATCACGATACCCGGTCGAACGAAACAGGAACCAGACCGTATTTTGGGAACGCGACGGTGTTCCATCACTACCACTACATGTCGGAGTTCGTGGTTGTGACGCTGGTAGAAGGCCTGATGGGTCTTATTCCCGGGTTCATTGTTACAGCTTTATATTGTGCAATATATTGTGGCGAACGGTTAGAGTTGTTGACTCATTGTGCATTTGTGCACCAATTGACATTGAATCCTCTTCAGATCAAACACCCCAGCTCGGCTTCTGGCGTGCAATGGCGTTTCACCCTTCTTGGATTTATACTCGGTCTGCCATTGGTTATCATGTCAGCAGCGTTCGTCGCCTACATTTTGTTGTACCCAAGAATGCATCGCAACACGTTGAAGATCATCTATGGGGTCTTGATCACGATCTTCACATGTCAAAACCCATATGTACGTAGTCACTTTGTTCTCTGCTTCGGTTCGTACCAAATGGTTGTTGTTCTTTGGGGTCAAGTCCAGCCAAGTGGGAACTGTCCCAGCTGCCAAAGGGACCACCAAACGATGAGTGGAGTTTTGTCGAAATTTTGTGATACGAATACATAGATATAGGTTCAATTTTCACACTCTTGTTCGTACAATTCCGGGCATTTTGTAGTAGAAATCAGCGTCTCGTGTCTACCGTATGCTACAGTAACCCCTTCTGGACACACAATCTGACGTGATTTGAGAATGAAAACAGCTTGTGTTGAATTGAGCAGACCGCTGTGCGCAGAACATTGGAAATGCACACAACGATAATCACAAGATGAAAACACAATAACAGCAGTTATGGATAATGCCTGCTTGATCACGTGATGCTGCGTGATCTGCTGTGGATGGCTAACAAGACTGCCAATGTATATTTGTTGCCAGTCTTTCTGAAAGAATAACGCCCAGAACACGCTAATGTGCTACATAGGTGTGCATGAAAATGAAACAATACAAGCGCAACACTGAATCTGCTAGCCATACAACCAGCCAGCCATCCAGCCAGGCTCACCACGAATGCTCCATCAGCTTCTTACATACACCATATACACATACTGTATACACATACCATTCTTCAGCAAAATGAGTGAGTTTTCGTTGGCTGATCTGATCAGCAAAGCATTCCATCAAACAGCTCAGAACACACCAACGTTTGCTCCAGTACTTCATGAAACATCAACAAAGTGGTGTAAGCTAGTATCGTTCTTTTATGCCTGTCAGCCACGGAACCATATTGTGGCGTCATGTATACTTCAAGCATTCCAGAACCAACCACCACTAAGCTGTAGTGTTTACGTGATTGCATGTCGTGCGGCAAACAGCCAGGTGCACTCCATTTTGCTGCTACTACCCACGTTGCAAGTGGATGTTTTTTAATGCCAGCTGCCACGGATAAACAACACAAGACTCTTGTGTGGTGAGACCAGAGAAAAGTGAGCCCAACCACAGAGCTGCATAACAGAGACATTTGGATAGCTTTTGCTTTTCCGAGCGCTGGCAAGCGCAACCCGGTTTGAGCCAGCCCTCAGCTGTGCGGCTGGGCTGCGAGTAATTCTTGTTTGCTGAAATTTAGATGGTCTTGCGCGGCCACAGACTTATACTCGCACTTTATTATCGATCTGAGTGTACTACGAGGCGAAAAACTTGCGTTTTTATTCAAAATTTTGTAAATACCAACGTGCCGCATTTCGAGTTCAGCTGTACATATACATCAGTTAAGGTAAGCTTCAAAGTTGTTGTGAGTTTTTTTGCCTTATGAACATTTATTTTCCAAACAAGGTTTAGGCCTTGTTATTGATCGACAATGGCCAAGCCGCGTGAAGACCGTTCAAACTTGCAAATTGCTGTAAAACATAAGCACGATGTATGCAGTTTCAAGACACATCTGCCAGGTGTAGAGTGTGCACCATCAATAACGTGTCACGTCATTGTCGTGCAAATGACAAAAAAGTACCGGGTAGTTCACGGTTTCGGTCCCACCATCAAAATTTTTAGGTACATACATCAGCAGTTGTTCGCTGATCTGACAGGTTGCGCACGTTTCGCACGTATGAGTTTGCACTCCAGCAAAATTGCTGAAGTGCAACAGCCCAGTCCTCCAGAGTTTTGTTTTACCAAATGCAGAAATCCCCGAAACCCCGGCAGTCAAAGAAACCCAGCCCAATTTGTTTCTAATCCTTTTCTCTCACTTTTCTCGAACCACAACCCAAGTTTTCCACTGATCTTTGCCAACAAGCGAACAGAAAGCCTGACGGAAGCGGGTGAAACATCATGTTGCCCTACCGTAGTCTGTGCAGGGTTACGGTAGTCGGCTCTGCTGCTGCCGGTTCCTCAAATTGTCGCGGTTTGAGGTCGACAAGTGCGAAGAAACAGACGATCAAAGACGACGAACACAGCAAGTGGACATTGAGTGGCGAAAGTGAATACGAACAACCGCGCAATATGGGCAGATTCACACGACTGGTCAATGCCGGACGGCTGAGGGCCATGTGGGTTGGCGTGGTGATTATTTTGGGCGAAATGTCAGAATGATCTTGTATCAAAACAGCCAACGAACTGTCGTTGTTTGTTCCGGCCAATTTACGGCCGAATTCACCATGCGGGGAGATTAGTCTTGCCAGGGATGAGTATCGGGTATGGAATTCCATAGCGAATTGGGCAATTTTTTTGTCAGCGCTGCACTACATAGATGTTAGGTCCAACTGGAGCTACGTACATACAGTATATTGTGAAACGTCATTGGTGATGGTAACAAGAGCGGATCCACAGGGGCCATGCCCCTTTTGTTCCATTTACCGCGTCCGACATATACCCGATGCAATAAATATTTGTAATATGTGTGAGTTGCGCAATGTTGTTTCTGTCCAATAAAATTCTACTGTTACCCGTGCAAAAAGTGCCAAGATTTCGTGCGCCACGCTCGCATGTTCATACATATTTTGCACCGTTATGTGGTTTAAAACCGTCAAATTCTAAACAGGCACTAGATATCACTAAAAACTGCTTTTCAAAAATGGATCTGAAACTCTGAAAGCCTTATAATTGCAGTCCCACCCGACAGCCGTCCCAGCTGCACAAATACGAAAAACAGAAACCGAAGCCGAAACAACGCGGCATGGAAATTCTGAGGAATCACAGATTGAACAAAGTCCGGCTTTAACTGATTTTGATAATAATCAGTATCAGAAAAACACGTGTGGCTTCCTTGATTTTCAGGGTCTCTCATTCACCCTGATCGAACGTCAACATCTTGACATACACGGCCTGTTGCCACCAGCCTTCTTCAATCAGAATCATCAGGTAGAGACGGAAGAGTAAAACATAACTTTTTGAAAAAATAACAGTTTTCTTTAAATTTTCTAGGCCTATCGAGTGATGGAGAATCTGAAGAACGCGCCTGATGATCTGGCTAAATACGTGCAGCTAAGTTTGCTACAGGTAACAATATCCTGATTCAAAAAGAAACAAGTCCGATGTTTCGGCTGATTTCTCCTCGTTGTTATCATGCCCATCGGTGATACCGTCCAAATGATGGGAATCCCGCCCGCCCGAAAGCTCTCGAAACGTTTTTTACCCTTCAAAAGGACAAGCTAGCCGAACTGATGTTTCACGCAGGATCGCAACGAGCGTCTATTCTATCGCGTCGTGTGCGACAACGTTGATGAACTGTTGCCCATCGTGTACACACCAACGGTGGGACAGGCGTGCGAGAAATTCGGATTCATCTATCACAAACCAAAGTTGGTACATGTCGATGTAATCGAAAGAAATCGTTTCGCATGTCCAGAATTGCCCCTATTTGCGATGTTTCACAGCCCCATTTGTTTTGGTGTCACTAAATCCCATTTGCGCTCAACTTCAGGGGTCTTTACGTGTCGATCTATGACAATTCAGTGGAACAAATCTACGACATTCTGTCCAATTGGGACGAAGTCGACATCAAGGCTGTTGTGGTCACCGATGGAGAGCGAATTCTTGGATTGGGAGATCTGGGGGTGTACGGAATGGGTTGGCCATTCGAGTGATAAATTTGATTCACGTTAAATTTTAAATTCCCGCCCTGTCCCTGATTCAGGCATCCCGGTCGGCAAATTGTCGCTCTACACAGCGCTGGCTGGCATTCAACCACATTGGTGCTTGCCAGTGGTCTTGGATGTGGGCACTGACAATCAGAAACTACTTGATGATCCATTTTATATCGGTGGGGTTATTTTCTTTTTTTTCAAATTTCTTCTTTGATTCTCTCTTTGAAAAAAAAACAGTCAAAAATTTCAGGTTTGAAACAGAAACGCGTGCGCGGCGAGGAGTATGACCTGTTCCTGGACAATTTCTTCAAAGCCGTCGTGCAAAGGTGACGTTTCATGGAAGAATAAAAAAAAGCGAAATTTTCATGCTTCCGTTCTTGAAACATCAGAGCGTTTCAGATTCGGCCAGGACACTTTGGTGCAATTTGAGGATTTCGCTAACGAACATGCGTTCGCGCTGCTGTCGAAGTACAAAACCAAATATTGCGTCTTCAATGACGACATTCAGGTGAATGAATGCGTGAAACATCAGCTACTGTCAAGCATGTATGTGTATCTTGTCTACATTGAGGTTTTTTACAATCTCCTTGCACAATCAGGGCACTGCATCAGTGATTGTCTCTGGCTTGATCGCGGCCACACGAGTGACCCAGCGACCATTGACTGAAAACAAATTCTTGTTCTTCGGCGCCGGAGAGGTATCGTTGAATATCTCTTTCATTACATTTCTGTGTTGTTTTACACTGCTCTGATTTTCAAGGCAGCATGCGGCATCGCAATGTTGTTGTCGCGTGCACTGCAACGAACGGGCCTGTCGGAGAAGGATGCCAGGAAGCGAATTTACATGTTCGATAAATATGGCATGATTGTTAAGGTACGTAAAAACGCAACAACGTCAAGAAGTGCAAGTTTGTTGATAATTGATTCAATGCTGCCAATCTACGACATAATATGGCTTGAAAAATGAAAAATGACCAGATAACTCACAAGGACTACATGTAATCATACAGACAACGATTCTAGTCACCCTTGTTCTTGTTATCATGCCCATCGGTAGCGTATTGAGCACAGACATTCAGATTGTCAGGTGACCAAGCGCAATGAAACATCACAGGGTCGTGACAATCTGCAAACGCACAACGCGCAGTTCGCGCGCGACGACGTGGCTCATTTGGACAGCATCAAAGATGTGGTGAAAGTGATCAAACCGACTGCGATCATTGGTGGGTGCGGCGGGCTGTTTGCAGTTTGAGACTTTTTGGGGGCATGGGACTGAAAACTGGCATGAGACCGTTTCTGAGGAAATGGTGGTCCGCCACCTACATGATGGCGATCACACCCAAAAATGAACACACTAAATATATGAAACATCACCCCGTCAGGTGCGGCAACGGTCGCGGGTGCATTCGACCAAGAGCTGATCGAAGACATGTCGTCATTCAATGATCGACCCATCATTATGGCGTTATCAAATCCTACGAAAAAGGCGGAATGCACAGCTGCACAGGCCTACACATGGTCTCAGGTGCAGAAAGGGGCTTGAAGTGAAAACGGTTTTGAAGTTAACTTTGAAGTGGAAATAAAAAGCAAAACAGATGCCGCACTGCTAGGATCTAAACGATCTTTTCAGTGAACGAAACACAAACAGTGCTTCAAATAGAATCGCGCAAATGAGCGCGCAAGAACATGTACTATTTTGGCCAACAAGTTTCGCAGGAAGTGCAGGGCTCTCAGGAAACAGCAGCAGCAGGACAGTAAACAAATCAAAGCGGCATTCTGTGAGGCGTTTGACACCAATTGAGGCTTTGTGTGGGGCAAGTCAAGAGTTAAGTGCTGAACGTCAAAGCCCATCATTTGACAGCTTTGGGGTGGTGGCTAAATTTGACTGAACTTTTGTGAGGGGTGAGATTTGAGCATGTATGTATGTTCACAAACAGAACGTTGCTTGGGTGAGCAAAGTAGCATTGGATCGACGCATTTGTGTCACGCTGATGAAGCCCTGGTGCACCGCCGGACAGCGTGAGCAAGCCGAAAGCTAACCAAAGCGTGCGTTCATGTTACAGCATCAAGCATTGCAGGAGCGTGCAGTGTTCGTGTCTGGCAGCCCGTTCCCGCCCTTTAAGCGTCAGGATGGTTCCATGTTCTATCCGGGTCAAGGCAACAACGCGTACATATTTCCGGGCGTCGCGTTGGCCACAATTGTGTGCGGCATTAGACACGTCAGGGATGAACACTTCTTGGTCGCGTCCGAGGTGCGTCATTGGGGAGGTCAAAGAGGGATAACTAACCCTCTGGAAATAAGACACTGAGTACAATGAGCACCCAGCTTTCCATCATCATAATAGTAGGTTCCTTGTTCTTCAGCAATAAATTGTTGACTAGTTTGCTGACATTTTGCTGTCATGCCCATCGTGTCATACCGAATAGTCTGATTAGGACCGTCGATGAAATATGCATCAAATGGTATGATAAAAAAACTACAGCTTAACATTTGTCTTCAATTCTCACATTTCAGACGCTTGCCAATCAGGTGTCTGAAGAACATTTGGCCGAAGGTCGACTCTATCCGCCTCTGGGCGAAATCCGCGAAATCTCGGTGCGTATTGCCACCGCAATTGCTGAATACTGTTATGAGGTTGGTCGGTTTGAATAAGAACAATTTTAGATTTTTTGATCTCGTCCATTCGGAATCTTGATTCACCACTAATGCACTGCTTCGATGAGAAAACACGTCCGTGATTTGATTGTGAGGCCTTCTGTCTTTTGTTGTCAATGGCCTTGTTATCATGCCCATCGGCAGTGTGTTCAAGCAAGATGATGCTTCAATTATCCGATCTCCCGTCCAACATCAATCTTTCCGTCAACCTGATGTTTGCAGCATCGCGAGGCCGCCTACTATCCGGAGCCATCGGACAAGGAGGCGTTCGTTCGCGCCCAAATGTACAGCACCGAATACGACGACTACGAACCGCATTACTTCATCTGGCCCGACGAACACACGAAGAAGAAATTCAGAGAAGGTGACGTGAGAGTCCCGGAAACGCCGACCATTTTCTGACAGGGAACTGCGTGAATGAACCTGCCGGCGTTCGGGCTGAGACAGGGAGCCCTGTTGTGTGCTCCGCTCTGTGGTGTACTACTGCCATCGCTTTCTATGTAGAGGCTGTAGATATGCATAGATGTTGTACGGTACTTGGGTCACGGTAATATCTGTAAATTAAGAACGTGTCATTGCATGGCTTTAGTCACACTAACCCGAGAAATTTTAACTTTTTTCATGAACTGTTTTTTCAGTCAAAGACTGTGGCACAGTTGCATTTCATGGGGCGCTTGGAATTCCCCCGCTTGACTTTGGACACGAAATTTGAAAATAAGAAAATATTAACGAAATACGCAACAACCAAGACTTTGGGAACTGTACCAAATTGCATGGCTACTCTGTTAATTAACATGTATTTCCCATCCTTTTTTCAAGTTCCTTTCATTTTTTATTTCGCTTGCCTGCCTTCCACTCTACTGACGCTGGTTTCACTAAAACCTGCCCACATTCACTTCTGCTGTGGTGGAATCGGTGCATTAATTTTTTTTCAAAAATGAGTGAAGAACTTTCTGTAAATCTGCAACTTCCAATTATCAAATATTGATACTTCACTGCTGTTCCATACTGCGCGCATAAAATTTTAAAACAGCACATGACATCGATCGATAACCACACATCGACGCCGCAGAAGTTGAAAAAAGGAGGACACTACGCAAACATGGAAAAACGAATTTCAGATTGCTATTTTGAGACGTGAACAACGTGTTGCATTGCAGCTGCGTGGGCGTCAGATTACTACTCGCAAGAAAACCAATTTTTTTCATGAGAACAGTTCCGAAGTAACTACATATGTATATATTCGAACTGCATTCTGAGCAAAGTGACTCATCAAAACTGACAGTTTCTTCGAACCGAAAATGTCATTCACGCGGTCGCACGGTGGTGATCCTGAACTTCACTTCGTGTCCAGTGCCACACAATTTGATGGCTCGTCTTCTGAACCTCATAAATCAGTGGCCGACAAAGCTGGTTTGTGATTTTGCAAATGCTCTATTCTCAATGATGCCAAAATACTTTCCAATTATCGCAAGTGTTGCCAATGATGTTGGTTGCTGTACTTCTCTTTGACTCTCATATTGTCTGCTCATGTTGTTAATTCAGTCCCTGGTTCGCAATCTGCACAGGTGTCACCCAATGCGTAGTAGTTCTGTTCCTACTGTCTTGGATCTAAGTACAGCGCGCGCATGTTTGGTGATCAAAAACTTGCCTTGCATGCAGCCATTGCCCACTGTTGTGCAAGTTATGCCTCCGAAACGACCGATATTTGTGATCTGGAAAACGGACCCTGTTGCGGATATGAAGTGAATGGTTATCCTGTCCACACATACCCACATATTTTTATTCACGAAATGAGATTCTTATCTTGTTCGAACTTGTAATTATTCTATATGCCTTAGGCAGGACTTTTTGTAGAGAGAACGCACCTGCATTATATATGTACTTCGGAAAGCGTGAATTCAACAACCTCAGACAAAGAGACATTTGTTTCAATCATCAGTATGATATTGGTTGCACAATGACTTTATAAGAATTGGTCAAATTTTTTTCCTGAATCGTAAAGAGGGAAAGTGACGGGGTGGTGACGTTGCGTTGCATGATCGCACACAAAGCATGTAGTAAAGAGAATGTTTCACACCTGCGGCAACGTGGTTGATCTGCTATTATTTTCAGGTGAAAATGTTTTGTGAGAATCACAAATACATAGCACAGTGGTTAAGAGTGACTGAACTTGAAAATCAGGATTGATTTGATGAATTCTTATATGGTCATTGTGCGACCAATAACATATGTAAGTCACTGCCGAAGGTTCGAAACTTGTCACACTGGAAGAGATGCAAGACTTCGTGGCTGCTGCTGTAGGTCTTAAAAAATAAATGCGAATAAATCAGAACATCAAGTCAGTTTTGTTCGAATCGTACGACCCTTGCGTTCCTGCGCCAAGTCCGATTCGTGCATCAATTCTTCTTGTTCATGCACACTGAATCGGTGGTACAACGCCTCAAGTGGAATCGGGGTGGGCGGGGGCTGAAGTATTGGACCGGTAGCGATGCGGTGTGGATTGTGAAACATCATTAACAGCCACTTTTGACAAGAAAACAGACCTCGATTTCCTCGTGCATCACTTCAAACACAATTCGTTCGAGGATCTTCTTGATTTCGGCCTGTGGCGGATCGTCGTCTACGATCTGAAACATCAGTCAGTCAGAAATTAGTTGGAAATCACAAACCCACTCGCAACCGTTTCCCAATATTTACGTCACGGAAAATCACCCAAAGCGTGAAAGTGAAACATCAACTCACATCAACCAACGCGTTGGTCAGCGTTTCTTTCATGTCCACCGCTGTTCGGTTTCGTTCGCACACGAAATAATGCGCCAGGAAACAATCGTAAAAGTGGACGTAGGGACTCAAAATCTCGCCAACCGGATTGAAGTAGGCCGCACACGCAACGCGCGATGTTTGACCGTAGTTGGGAGCCAGGGGCAACAACCATGGACTGTAATAATAGAAAAGTCAGCGATCTGCGAAAATTTGGTTGGGAAACCTGGGATGCTGAACATTCACTTCACGATGCTAGTGAACAACGCTTGATATGTCGATGGCCAAGTAAAACAATGAGACATTCGACACTGAGTGTGACCGGGTCACCACTGGCTGGCGGTCTGTAAAACAGAACCAGCCGAATAAAAAATTATCGGCCGAGAGTTTTTGTTGACGAGAATTTGAATCCAAATACGTACTTTCGTCGGTCGACCAGGTCTTCGTCAGTGCGTGCAATAAGCGCCAAACAAGCCCGAGTACACTAACAGTTCATGAAAGTGCATTCCGCCGGTAGTCTGCCAAGTGAGCACTTCAACGTCCGGAATGAAGTCAGCTGATAATCCGATCCATGTTTGGTGATTCACAATGACATGTTGCAGCACATCCGCCTGAATTGAAAATGGCTGATGTTTCAATATACATATGATGGATGGTGGAAACAGTTGATCACAAAGCAAACAAACCATTTCATCTTCATCTCTGAGCACAATCAAACTGGAGTTTTGTTCGTGACAGTAGTGCCAGGCGTCTTGGAAGTTCAGCTGATGTCGCACGAACAGATAGCAACTGCCCTGAAATTTAAAGGAAAGATAACTGAAATGCCCTGATTCAGGCATAACGAAGATTTTTGCAATATAAACGAGATTGTCCAACTACCTACCTCATACATGAGCCATCCATTTGGACAACAGGCGCATTCGGCATAGGGTCGAATCGAAGCAATGTGTTTAGGATGATTGATTGAACTAACGAATGAAGTCAGAATTAGAAGCACGAACACAAATTGTGGGGCCAGCATATCGCTGAATTTGGTTGGAGAAGGACAGACGTCAGCAGTATTGGACACAAAATTACAACACCAGAAATGTCTCGAATGTGCCTGAAAGTCACTCGATATCACGCTGCGAAGGTTATGTGATTGATTCGGATGTGACACGTTTCTGCAGTTACGCATTATTTCATGTGTGATATTTCATTTGGTGACCACCAGCTGTGTGGATTACAAGGTACACTGTTGTGATCACAAAGCCCCCTGTTTTCTTTTGTCTATTGGTCGCACAATGACTTTATAAGAATTGGCCAACTTTTTTCCTGAATCGTAAAGAGGGACAGTGACGGGGCAATGACGTTGCGTTGCGTGATCGCACGCAAAACACGTAGTAAAGAGAATGTTTCAGACCTGCGGCAACGTGGTTGATCTGCTAGATTATTTTCAGCTGAAAATGTTTTGTGAGAATCACAAATAACACCGTGGTTAAGAGTGACTGAACGTGAAAATCAGGATTGATTTTGATGAATTCTTATATAGCCATTGTGCTACCAATACAAGCTGTTATACCGGAGTTTTCCACATAGAGCCCCTCGAATAGCGAAAACGGCAAATGGTTTCCAGCCACACCACAACTCCTGGCTCTGGGAAGGCTTGGGATCGACGGCCCAAGCCCCCAATGTCCGGCCAAATGTGCGCTTTCACCTCCAGTGGCGGTCGACTGACAGCTGGTCAGTTGTTGGGTTACTACTGTGGTATTGGTGTCATACTGTGGGTTACGGTTTGGTTTACGGGTTTACGGTAACCAAAACGGACAAGGTCGTTTGGCGCGAATTTAAAAAAGGGGAAAGAAAAATTTGTCGATCAGTCGCTCTCGCTCAGCTCAGCTGGCTTCTCCTTCTCCGCAGCTCGCAGCAGTGTACCGTTAAAAACCTAATACATGGGGGGCTCTATTAATTCACTGACCCCATTTTGGGGCTCCATTACGGGGGGCCCTATTCCGGGGCAGTGTAGTGGCAGGCCCATGTGTGGGAGGTAAGTATGATGCGGGGTTGGGACCGGAAGCGTGAGAGGTATGATTTTGGTCACCCAAAAAGGCGAAAAAACACCGTTTTTGTGATACAATTTTGGCCAAAAATTGAGGTAAAAATAGTACTTTTTCAAAATTTTCGCCGAAAATCGCCTAAAAACAGGTATTATGTGTGGGTTTGCGCGCGGAGCGCGCGATTTTTGGGAAAATAAGGTCGAAAAACACCGATTTTTGCCTTAAAAAGGTATAAAATTGCTTGTGAGAGGTATGATTTGGAGTTGTGAGAGGTAAGTACTCAACCCCCCCCCCAACCCCCCCCCTCGGGTTTTGTGGTTGTTAATTTCTGAGTGGGGGGGGGTAACCCCCCCCCTACCCCCCCCCAGCCACTACTATGTTCCGGGGGCCTCTATTAGGGGTGTTTTCCGGATCTCGTTGTAGGTCTTTGCATGAGCTTGCAAATAAAATTTGAAATTTGAATTAATTCACTGACCCAAAACTGAAAAATTGTTCCCAGGAACACCCCTAAAAATGGGTTTGAATTGAAATGATGTTTTTTCGCTCACACCGTAAAAACCTAAATACAGCCCCCCGGAATAGAGCCCCCCCGTAATACGGCCCCCCAAAAAGGGGTCAGTGAATTAATAGAGCCCCCCCCGGAAAAGAGCCCCCTAAGTAACTTCCCCTATACAGTAGTGTATTAAGGCTTGATAGTGGTGCACAGGTACATTTATGCACGTTTGTTGTTCGTCCAGAGCGCATAATAGCCTCTTATTGACGAATAGACACGAATAAATGCGATCACAAGCGAAAAAAACATCCTTTCAAACCCCTTTTTAGGTTTTTTTTTGGTTATTTCTGGGCACACTTTTTCAGGTTCGGGTCAGTGAATTAATAGAGGCCCCCGGAATCAATGGTGCAGCTGGGGGGGGGAGTGGGGGTCCCCCTAGGTACAGTAGGTAGGTTGCCGCCCCTCCCCTGGTACAGTAGGTATAGGTAAGGTAGGTTGCCGCCCCACCTAACTTTTCACCCAAAACACTCATTTTTGGCTTAAAATTGCATAAAATTAGCATACCGTAAAAACCTAAATACAGCCCCCCGGAATAGAGCCCCGCCGAGTAGAGTCCCCCTAGGTACAGTAGGTAGGTTGCCGCCCCTCCCCTGGTACAGTAGGTAGGTTGCCGCCCCACCTAACTTTTCACCCAAAACACTCATTTTTGGCTTAAAATTGCATAAAATTAGCATACCGTAAAAACCTAAATACAGCCCCCCGGAATAGAGCCCCGCCGTAATACAGCCCCCAAGAAGGGGTCAGTGAATTACCGTAAAACCTAAAATACAAGGGGGGGGCTGTATTTTTTCACTGACCCCTTTTAGGGGGGGCTGTATTTTGGGGGGGGCTGTATTTTTTCGCTGCCCAAAATCTCAAAAAATGTTCCCAAAAATGCCCCTCAAATGGAGTTCTGTCAGGGTGTTACTGGTCATTATTGAGTGTTTTTAGGTGCAGATCTTCCATAAAAGGCTTTACGTCATCATATACTCAACCACAAACGTTGTACATAATGTGTCGTATACAAGAACTTGACTTTACGACCCCCAAACGGGGAATTCCAAGTTGGGGGGGGGGCTGGATTTTTGGGGGGGGGGCTCTATTTTTTCACTGACCCCGTTTAGGGGGGGCTGTATTTTTTTTTGGGGGGGGGGCTCTATTTTGGGGGGGGCTCTATTTTAGGGAATACGGTAATAGAGACCCCCGGAATAGAGCCCCCCCTAAGTAACATCCCCTATACAGTAGTGTATTAAGGCTTGATAGTGGTGCACGCACAGGTACATTTATGCACGTTTGTTGTTCGTTCAGAGCACATAATACGCCTCTAATTGACGAATAGACACGAATAAATGCGATTACAAGCGAAAAACATCCTTTCAAACCCATTTTTAGGGGTTTTTGGGGGTATTTCTCGGAACAATTTTTCAGGTTCGGGTCAGTGAATTAATAGAGGCCTATACTTGCGGGCCGGAAAAAAAACCGTTTTTTTTCCGGAAAAAAACCGAAAAAAAACCGTTTTTTTTCCGAGGCCCGGAAAAATACGTTTTTATTTTTCCGGAAATTTTTCCAAGTGGCAACTTTTGGAAAAAAAACGGTTTTTTTTCCAAAAATTTCCGAAATATTTTCAAAGGTTGCGAAATGATGTTGTCAAAACCAATGTAAATCGGTCCTAAACAGTTCAAAATGAGCACTTTTTAATCTCCAAGTGCATTTTTAGCCTGTTTCAGGCCATTTCCCGACAAAATTTTCACCAAAATGGGCGTTTTTGGACCATGGGTATCCTTAAGTACTGGAAAAATATTTGGAAAAAAAACGGTTTTTTTTCCGGAAAAAAAACGGTTTTTTTTCCAAAAATATATTTTGCGGAAAAATACGCAAGTATATAGAGGCCCCCCGGAATAGAGCCCCCCGGTAATAGAGCCCCCCAAAATCGGATCAGTGAATTAATAGAGCCCCCCCTTCTATTTAGGTTTTTACGGTATTTGTCTGCAAATAGGCGAAAAATCGCGCGCTGCGCGCGAAATAAGTGTTTTAGGCCACGTTTTCCCCAGTATTTAGACATAAAAAAATTCGGTTTCCAGATGACCCCCCCCCCCCCCCCAAGTGGTACGACCCCCTAGCTCGGCTGGTACAGTAGGTAGGTTGCCGCCCCGCATTTTGAGTGGTACAGTCGGTTGCCGCCCCGCCTGGGTAGCTACACCACTGCCCGGAATAGAGCCCCCCTAGAGCCCCCAAAGTGGGGTCAGTGAATTAATAGAGCCCCCAGTGTAGTTCCTGGGGGGGAGGGGCCCCCCTAAGGTACACTAACCGCCGCGACCAAGGTACACTGCTAACCGCCGCGCCAGGCACACTAACCGCCTCAATTTTTGCCTAGAATAGGCAATTTTAGGCCTAAAATGGGTATTTTTAGGCCGAAAATGGGCGATTTTCAGGTCGATGTTGTCAAAAGTCGCCAAAATACCCTTTTTATGGAGAATTTTTTCCAAAAAGGGGCAAAAATCGGTCAAATTTTCTACCTCAAAAAGTGACTTTTTCCTGAATTTTGGGTCTTCCCCCCCCTTCCCCCAGGGAGGTACACTAACCGCCGCACGGAAAAAAGGGGTAGGTACACTAACCGCCGCGCTGGACCAGGAACTACACTGACGGTAACTCAACTGCCGTCAACTCAACTCAAAGTCACAAACAGATTCGGTCCACCACAGCACAGTGTCGGTCAAACAAAATAAACACTGCCTGAGTCTGACGGACCCACCACGTGCGGCTTAAGGAAAGATAGTTGATTTGAGAAGCAAAAGGAATAAAATGAAGCGAAAGCAGAGAAAATCGTCATCATCGGCGGCAGCTTCGCCTTCACCAGCTGCTGCAGCAACACGATCAAGCAAAAGAACCGTGGTGAATTCAAAGTCCACGTTGGCCAAAAACAGTGTTGATCAGAAAAACCCGGTGAGTGAAGAAAGAACGACTGGCACGCCCTGACCCTGAATATAGGTACTGGGACAAAGTCATTGCTGAAGCATTGGTACCTGGTACGAAAATGTGTTTTAAACCAAGGAAGTGTCGTAAAAACATTTCTTAGTTGAAGTATTTGGACTGTGCTTTTTTGTCCAAAGCCTCTATATTCAAGGCGTTTCGAGCCACTGACTGGCTGAATCTCAACAGTTGGAACGGGGCCAAAATCCTGCGCGCAGTACCCCGGTATCTCCCTTTTTGGCCTCAATGTATAGGCAATCCATCGGCTCATGGCTATACACACAACGCATGCAGCAGCGGCACACGCCATTTTCTAAACAAAATGCAAACTTTGAGCGAGTGTCATACTTTAATGACCGCTTTTTAACTCCGGTTCATTAGCTGCTTGACATAACACTTTTCTGCATTATTGCAAAATTTGGGGATGTTTCAAAGGATAACTGCAGAAAAGACATAAAGGCAAACTACGCCAACACGAGCCCGATTTCGAAGGTGGTGTGTATTCAAAACGAATTGAAAGAGAAAATCATCATGCTCCGCTTTGTATTCTTCAACGTGTAACATTTCCCAAATCAGCAGCCACGTATGAATGTTTCACTATTCTGCCAGCTGCGAAATCGGGCTCGTGTTGGCGTAGTTTGCCTATACATTCATTGATGGCAGTAATGTAGCGTGCAGCCTGTGTGTGTGGAATGCCATGAGCTGGCGGATTGCCTATACAGTGTCTCCCCCCCCCAGAAGAAGTATGTGCCACTGATTGGTCCGGACTGTCCGTGTCGTGTGGCCGACCGACTGCCGACTGCTCCACTGTGACTCTGACACTTTCACAGTCTTGGCTGCTGATGGAGTGATTGATGATGTATCATATATGTCGCACTAATATTTTGCAGGACACTGAAACGCAACAGCTAGAAAAACCGTTATTTGACACTGTGGTCGTGGGTGGCACGAGAAATGATCAACGCTCGTTACGATGTTCGGTCTGGTGAGTTCAGTAGCCACATTTGTTTATTTTATAGCCTTGGTTCATCACTTCCTTATTTTAAGTTGCTTTCTTATTGGCAAAGACAACCCAACAATCCACGAAATTGCAGTCAATCCGTTCGCAAAGAAGAGTTGCGCGTGCTCGTCTGTGGGGGAAATCATCTTATGTGCAGGCAAGTCTCCGAGTATTATCAGCGCCAGCGGTGTATCATTATTAGTCAGAATTAAAATATGACGTGTTGTAATATAATAAACTATGGTACTGATTCGCAACAACTGATTTAGTGAGTGTGTCGCGTCATTGGTCACCATCCACAATAACAAGGCCGAGTTTCCATGTCCCTGCTGTCGCAATCCGGTGCTGAAGCGCAAATCGAAAAAAGACGTGCGTTCCCATCCTGAAAACAGTTTTTATTCTTTCTTCATTACGATTGTCAGTCATAGTCATTCCTGTCATCAATGGCATATCAATGTACCCAGCCTGACAAAATAAGAACGTCTTTTTCTCTCTCTTTCACTCTTTTTTCCAACAATTTCAGGAACTTCTATCCGTTACGTCGAACAAGTTCCTGAAGATCATACAGTGTCACAATGGGTTCCTGGACAGCGAGGGTGGATTGATCGCAGCCGAAAGTGACCAAGACCCGGTAAGGAACGTTGTTTTCCAAAAATACGTTTTTAAAAACCTTTTGATGTCATAACTAATCAATCAAATTGCAAAAAATATAATTTTCAACATCTGTTCTTGTATGATTTTGTTTTTGCTCACAGATTCCGATGGTGCCGAACGTTGTCGAAATGAATGGGGAACAAGATGGACCGACAAGCAGCCACAGCAGCAGCAGTGTCACGACGACGCAAAAGACTGACGATGTGTCTGCACCACTACTGGCCACACAAGAATTCCTTCATCCAGCACTGCCACCAATGCTGCCATTATCCGGTAATTAATGGAGGTTTTGAATTTCACATAATTTTTTTAGCATGAAATAAAGACGATTTGTCGTAATTTCCAGCAAGCGCCACCGCGACTGGACGAAAATCAACGTCGCTCGAAGAGATGTATGTGATGGAAAGTCAGGTTACTCGATATTTGTGGCCATAAATGTTCTTCCCGTTTGTTTTACCAACTTTTTCCACGATCTGTAGGTGCCCTCCTCTTTGGTCTCGTCGCCTCAACCGATTCCTGTAACTGCGAACACACGAAAAAGAAAATCGAGGAGTTCAAAACAACAGATGTCCAAAGTTGATGAAAGTTCGTATTTCACCCAATTACTGGATTTAAGGTTTTTACAGAAGCATGAAAATAGGTTTTTCAATTTCAGCTGCACAGGCAGTCAAGAAAGCAACGAAGAACGACAATGAAGAAGTGGATCCAAGCACGTTGCGCACGCCGACTGTTGTTCGGTAAAGCGTTTTTTCACCAATGGCTGACAATCATTCTGAGTAAAGGGATGCGAGGGTGTTGTGCAGCATGTGTGATTACCAAACAGTTTGAAAAAATATTTTTCTAGGTTTCCAACGCCTAGGTTTCAGCGTTTTCAAAGTAACACCTAATTTCAGCGAGCCGCTATCCCACAGCATCGAAAATTCGCCAGTCCGTCGTTCCAAGATTCCTTCGTCCTCCCCACCGCCCAGTCCCGAACTCAACACATCATTGGATTCAGCCATAGTGTCCCCGGTGACGCTCGGCCCTCCTCAGGATGCACCGAAGAGCGCCAAAGAACGTGCAATCATGGCTGCAAAGGTGCCCGAATCACCGATGCCGCTGACACGTGCGCATGTGAGCAGCACTGCCGCGCCGGTGATGTTGGATGCACACACGCAGATTGAGGTGAGCATGAAAATAGCAAGAAGATTTTCGGTGTTTTAAACATTTGCGATGTAGTTTACTCCATATTTCACATCAGCTGCATGTGTTATTCCGCATTTTCTTCAGCTGCCGCTCTGCTGTGCCGATCAGCCGACAAAACGTCGCGATTCAATCGATTTTCAATGTCAAGCTGAATTTATCAACCAAACAAAGGACGCTGCAGCCGTCGCCAAACCCGATCAGAAGAATCGATCGTCGCAGACGGTCGCTGAGAAAAAGAAGTCGAGGGGTGCGTCGTAATATGTGAAGTTTGCAGCGTGTTTTTGGTCGTCCGTTTTACAGTCGAACGGTGCACCACCAAGTAGTCGTCAGTCAGTGAGAATGCACCAGGTTGATGGCCCCAACAACACACCACCTGGCTCTATACTCTGTTTAAGACACAGTGTATTTTGTTGCAGCGTCCTTCTGTCAGACCAATATCGAGATGGCGGACAGTGATTGTCAAACTGTGAATGTCAGTCGATTAAGTATTGTGCATTGCGATTCTGTCTCGTGCGGTATTGAACCCGAGCCTGTGGTGCCCGTGGAACATCAGCCGGGCGCGGACACGGTTGAACAACAGCACGGAGGTACAAGTTGGCTAATTTCGGTTGGTGATGGTCATGAAAATACGTTTTTTCGTTTCCAGTGCTAGAAGAAGGCCAAAACGACTCGTTGGCTGGGTTGTTCGGTAACGATAATGACGATGAAGTGGAGACGGAAGTAGAAGTCGAGTCAAGCGAACAACAGCACAAAACAGCAGGTCTGTTGTTGTAGAATTTATTTGAGAAATTAGATAACTTCAATATTAAAAAATTTGATGCGAGACAATAATAGAAGCTTTCAGATGCGGCAGTGGTGACTGGGACAATAGAAGATAAAAGTACTGATCTTGACGAGCTACCGATTGGCGGCGAATGGGATGAATTGCTCAACGAAACACAACCACCACAGACGAACATAAATGGACAAGGTTGGGGTTGGTGTGGTGCGACAGTTGACATTGCGGCTAATGCTACAGTCGTCAACTCAAGTGGTCAACTCTCATAGTCAACTGAAGCAGGCCTAAATGAGCGTGACATGGCAGGTGACGATCTGTGTTGAGGACAGTACTGTAAGCCGACATTGCAGTCAAAATAATGAATATGCTATGTTGATCACAGAAGCTCCGGGGAGTGCGCACCGACAATGTGCTGGTGCACCGCCATTTGTGAAAACAGGACAAAACGCACAGCTTGCACCATCAAGAATCGTTTTTTTTAAATCCAATTTGCAGTGCACAATTCAGAACCAGTCATCGAGCGTCAAGCTGCGGGCACGGGACCAATGGCGCAAAGTGAAATAAAAGAAGTACCGCAGTTGGTACGATCGGATTCAAATTCGCGCGATTTGTTTGATGAACAGACTGAGGACGGGACGGGAAAGGAGACCAATAAAGGTTAGTACAGAGCCAGTTCTTTCTATGCTCAATTTTTGCGTTGTAAATAATAGGGCGGACGTACCTCCAGCCTTTGAACCACTCAGCCATGCTGTATTATGGTGAATGGCGGTACAATCGAACGAAAAGCCGGGGCCCACCAAGTTCACCGAATACAGGATAGATTACATGTGTTTCAGGACGCTGATGCCTTGATGCACGATTTTAGAAACAGATCGATTTATTTTTCCAGACCGATCGCCAACTTTGGGCGATGAGACAATTTTTGAACAGCTTGAATCGAGCATGAACACGCAACCGCAGCCAGATATTCCCAATCGTTAGCATGCCTTCGGTATGACTTGCTTGATTTTTGTGCTGAAATGTACTTGTCCCCACACGCAGAAACAACCAGCATTGCGACAACAGCTGATGCACCAAAATCAGGCGTGGGTGCGTCGCCAGAAGAATTGACCGATTCACAAATGATCAGTTTCCTGTGTGAGTCTGAATGCCACACCGTTAGATCTCGCGTTTTGATCTGGTTCTAAAATGAAGTTGAAGAATCAAATTTCTGTGTCTTTTAGCGTTGAGTCAAGCAGTCAACAACAATAATGATGCCAACAATCAACGAACTGCAGCCACAAATGATGAGGATCACATGGAACCGATTGATGAGAACAATACAGAACAGGAGAGACATCCGGAGGTGATCGCTATTGAGAATGAAAGTGGAGATGAGTTAGTTGACTGAAGGTTTAATTTTATTTCTTGTCGCATCTGTTACGTTTTTAAAAACAATATTCTCAATTTGAAAACAACCTTACTTCAGTGACGATGATATTGTTTGTGAAACGGTACCAGCGCCAACTGCAGTTAAAACGCCTGATAGACCACGGGAACAAGATAAAGGTTGTTTGATGGCGTTTTGTGATTTCTCGATAAAAGTAGTTTCTGAATATTACAGCAATCCAAAAACCGAATGAGAAATCGCCGTCGTCAGAGAGTCGACCAATAGCTCGTGTGGCGCCATTGGGATCGCAACAGCCGTTGAGTGATTCGCAAATGTTGGCAGCATTCGAAATTCCCAATGGAAACACACCTGCTGGTTTGTTCGGGACACATATTTTTTGTCTGACATAAACAATTTTTGTCTCGGATAATTTCCTGCATCACAACATAAAGCTCCCCTGATGTTTCAGCACCGATTCGAGCCGTGTCCGTGTGTACGACCGGTTTTCGTGGTGCTCACGCTCAGGTACGCGCATACGTATTGCTGGCTTCAGTTTATTCAACTGAGGATTTTGTATAACTGAATTACAATCACAGGATCTATTCAATTCATTCCGTGCCATCCCTGGTGCGACACTGACGCGCGAATTCAATTCTGCCACAACCACGCACGTCGCAGTGCATTCAACTGAGGGTGGGCTTTAGCTGATTTTTTAGTTTTGTGCTGGTCTTAGTCATTTTCCGTTCATTTTATGTGTTTTTGCTTGCTTCATTTATTGTAATTTTGTCCAACCAACTATCCAGATTTGCAGGCCACGCGCCGACACACGCCGCCGAGCGCACGCTGAAATACATGCAGGGCGTTGCAGCGCGAAAATACGTGGTGAACGAACGCTGGATGCAGGAGTGTGTCCGACAGAACAGGATTGTTGATGAGGTTGATTTGATACAAGTCCTTGCCCCTCACCGGACTTGACATGGGTCAGCTTGCCAATTCAGGATGAGTTCGAGATCACTGACGATCTGTGCACCGCTGATGATCGTGATTACAATGCGGTCAGACGATCGAGGCTCGGCACCACCGGTCTCTTTGATGGCATGCAGTTTGTGCTTGTGCACGACCTGCCTGAACAGATGGGCATTGGAAGGGGTGCGTCTGGGCTTGATTCGATTATGCTGGCGTAATAAATGATTGCCAGACGTTGCGACGTGATAAGAGCCTTGAAATTTAAAGCTTTGAGCGTGTCGTTGCGTGCCGGTGGGTGGAGAAAATGTTTGGCTGCTGGCGTAAATTTTTAAAGTATTCGCTGAACCAATTGTTTTCATCATTGCCTTCTTAGATTTTAAAATTGAGCACAAACCAAAAACAAACTGCGAAACCTGACTTTTGCTTGGTCATTTATCGTGAGCGAATGCCCCCGAGGCCAAATGCTAGTGCATCTAATTTGTGATTTAGATGACACAATAGGATTGTGCTTTTGGCAGACCCTGCACCTTACCATACGACCAATTTGCAGCCGTGCTGTCAGCGATGATCGAACAACAGGGTGGTCAGGTGTTGAACTCGGTGGCGGAAAATGCCGATTCGGAGCGAATATTGTTGACGCCGATGAATTGGCGACAGGAGGGGGTGTCGCAGTGGACGAGACGACTGAGACGTTGGTCAATTTTTGCATGTGCATCTGCCGACTTCATTTCATTGGTCACACATCTGGTCCTACCTATTGTGTCCTGTGTTGCACCACGTTTGATGTGGCGATTTATCGTTATTTTTAAGGTTTTCCAAAATAAAATGCATGCGTGCGGCATAGTTAACCTTAGTGACTGTACATAAACCTGACTGAACATGTTCGGTCAAAATGGAGATTTGTGACGGAATTACCGGTCAGTGGTAGGGTTTTTCACCACAGGGTCGACTGGACTCCTCGACAGGCATGGTATAAACAGATGTGAATTCCGCTTGCTGATTCCAGATCTGCTGCGCGACCATCCGAATCTACAAATCGTTCATCCCGAATACGTTCTGAATTCGATCACCGCCTATCGTGTGTTGCCAATCGAGGAATGGCTGGAGAATGGCACCATTGGAGTCATTTAAGTGTCTACATCGCTGCCACATCTACATATCTATTCGTTGATTGAATCGAATTTCGTCTTTTTTTGCACGCTTCTACTGAAAATGTTTGTTTCGTGTTTTGTTTCGGAATCAAATCGTGTCGCAATCTGAACAGATAGTGTTTATGGAATTCCATTTTTAGACGTGTCGATGGTTGATTTGTTACCAAAACTGTGGAACTAGAAGGAATGGTAGTCTTTTTTCTGGTATGCGTGTTATTTTCGTCTTCGCTCAGCAGCGATTCACCACTGCACTTGCCTTTTTTACTTTGCGGGTGGTTTGTACCTTTTATGCATTCATTTTTTTGGCTGCAGTCATTTATCGGTGATTTATAATCTCGTAGTTAAGCATTTTTGTGACATTTCTGTTTCGAATTTAACCCATGCTGGTCTGCCTTGTCCGATCAGTAACGTGTCTTGTTGAAGTGCAGTATTTTCTTGCAGAATACATACCTACCACGTGTCCAAAAAATATGTCGCTGCATTTTATCAACTTTGTTGTTCATGTATCTTGGGATCATTGTATGATTCATCCGCAGTTATTCACATTACCATTTAAATCTGTAAAAACCAGTGAGCTCAGTATATCTACCAAAAACACTGTGGCGCAATTCTAAATCAAAAGAGGTATAAAAGTTTTTGATCGTTCTCACCATGATGCTCTTCTGGTTCATAATTGGGTGCCCATATGAATTGCCTTCGGGTTTCACTTCCCGAATTATCTCTGATGTTTTGAACAGTTATTTATTCTACTCTGCAGTTGTCGTTTAACCCTATTCAGCAACTGATCGAATGCAAATCATTTTCGTAACGCAACTTGATGAGCGCTGAAGTGCCCAGGTATTTTCTTCTGTTGGCAAGTTATCAAAGATCGGTTTCTTGTTTTCATTTGATGTTTCCAGACAATTGCTGACGTTGCTGGTCAAGTACGGTGTGCCTGGCTGTGTTGCCTTTGGTCTGTATCGATTCTACAATCGTCAGTGGCCGTTCGAGGACAAATTTGTGGTCAGCTTTATTATTTTGCAGCGATATCATGATAAAATAAAATTTTGCTTATTCAGGAACCTGACGAGAGTTCCAACGCCGCGCGCGCCTATAACGCATTATATAGGAGGGGCGAATCTTGAGGTCGGTTTGAAAAGTAGTTGATGGTATTCTGGCCGTCTTCATCAGCTGAAGTGTAAAAATTTTAGAACTCTAAATAACACTAACCATTCGCTATTGTGCACCATGTCAATCGTGTACGTGATGATGCCACCAATTGTGCTCACGGTCGGCTATGTGCTGTACGCGTACAAAATTTGGCCGTTTGACAAGCGCGAGATTGACTTTGTTAGTATCACTTTCGTGTCATAACTAGAGAAACCGTGCGCCGCTTTCAAACTTGTGTTCCTTTCTCAGGATCGCGGTCGTTATTTAGACCCGAGTAACGTCTATCGGCAAATTTATGACGATTCTGTAAGCTTGTGGTTGTTTTTTTTGCTTGTCTCACATTTCAACTTTTGTTCAATCCAAACTTTATTTTCAGGCTAATAAACCGAAGAAGTCTTGACCGTAGGTGGCATATCGCTCACCACCATACCAGTTGATTACATTTTGACTGGCTGCGCGGATCAATGCGAATTCTGTACATGATAATTTCTCAGACAACCTTCTGGTGTGTAGATGCTATTCGTGTTAATTTCATAGTTTTTGTGCCTAATAAATTTTGTGAATAAATTAATTACAACCATAGGTTAAATGGTGTCTGTTCTTGGTGTACACATTGGGCCGGTTATCTTAGTCCGGTTTTACGTATCTGTTCTTTCCATTATTGTGTGCTCCTTGTCACCCAGTGCACGCGCCCAGCCCGAGCATCATCTTGGTGCGGTATTATGTCCGCGATGTTTCACACTTATTGACGCTTTGCTGGTTTTGTCGTGTGACCGCTTTTGTTTGGGTTCATCTTTGTGTTGTATATAATTTTGTGCGGTTTCTCAATTTTATGTGCTTTCTTTCGTGTTTCAGGTCAAAAACCAGACCCAGTGCTACTTTTTCTGATCCGCAGCTCTTTCAACTTCGGGTCTTCTTTTCGCCCAGGCTTGTCGTTGGGCCACTTTTGGGCTGCGAGCAACAACGACCTCAACAGACGACAACAGCCACTCACCAAGAGTGCGCTTGATCCGTCGAAGTTGGTCGGACTGGTTTCGAACTTGTTCAAAAAATTATTTTGTTTCCATCGCCGCGACAACAAGATTGAGAACGTTTCGTGTGACAGAGTCCCAACAAGAAATTAGCCAGTTTTGTCCACAAATGAAGCGAAATTCTGTCACTGATGAAGTAGTGATAAAACGGGCTTATAGTTTTGTCAAATACATGAGCCCCAAATGAGCGCGAGAAACAATACAGTATATGTAATTTAACGACTTGATTTGACACCATGATTTGACGACATTACTATAAGCCGTTAACGAAACGTGTCTCCAAGTTCTGAGTACTTGACCCAAGAACATTTGTTGCAAGTGTCCATTTTTTCTGCAACTCCAGCATAGTCCACTGATTGAGTCAGCCAGGCCTGGCTAATGTTCAGCGTTGGATCACTGATCAGTGGGTGTGGCAGCTTGGACTTGATATGGTTGATGTGTGTGACACAATTCACCAGAATAAGTGAAGCAAAAGAAAACAATGCTCCTGAAAACGTTGCACTTTTCAGCATGTGGTGGTTGGCTTTGCCGTCGATGGCACTGACTGGCCTCTTTGGCTCATTCGCCTATTGGGGACCGGGACCGTTCAATTATTTGGATAATTATAGGGTCAGTGATTTATGAATGAAACATTGGTCGCACTTTTTTCGTTTCTTGGTTCACTTATTTATTTTTGTCTGACATTTGTTGTTATTTATTCAGTGGGATCGACGCGAATACGGCAGCATTTGGACGCAGTATTTGTGGAAACGCGACGAAAGTCTGACGGGAAATATTTACATTGTGAACGTGAGTTTAGCTAGGCTGACTGAAAATTTTTTCGCGGCAATTATTAATTTGCAATTTGGTGTGCTATTTCATTCGCGGAACTGTACTTCGTGCTCGTGGTACATGCATAAGCTGTACGTAGTTCGGGATTGCACAGAAAGGCTGCTCTTGGTTCCAGCCCAATCATGTGTGAAGTTGCAATGTTCCTGATTGTAATTACCACTTAGAAAGTACCAGGTTTCGCATATGCTGGCAAGCCCTATTGTAGTCCACGACACGAATTACAAATGTTTCAGAGTCTCGACTCCGTACCGGACGAATGATCCTGCCGCATAACCCAGTCCTGCCGAACATATGTACAGACCTATAAACGATGTAGATTTCTCTGTCACTAAGTCATCTTATGAAGCGTAGAGACTGTCATGCAGCACGTTTGTGTTTTGAATTTGCTCACGAGATTACAATGGGTCGGAAACTAGAGGTCGTCAGTGACTAAATTGTATTCCTACAATGCTGTAATCTTTTGGTCTTCGCCAATGATCTACGTATTTGTATGACAGCAGTGTTTTCAGTGATTTGAATAAAGGAATCACCTGAAAGAAAACAAGTGGTCCGCATTTTTTTGGCAATTTCCCAGCCTCACGGCCTTTGTGGAACGAAGACACGATAATGGTCACAACAACAAGAATTTTGTTTATCGCAACTTTTGGGCAATCTATTTGAGCCATTTTTTCAATTCTAAAGTTCAAATGATGGTTCATCCGAGTGACTTGTGTGGTGAAAAGCCAGCGTCAGTTGTTACTCATTAATCACCACCAAACCACCGGGGGCACCTTGACCCTGGGTTGAACTTTTGTTTTGTCGCCCAAAAACTCTCGCTGGCAGAATCAAGCTTCGTGATTTTAAAACTGTGTTCCTGCATTGAGACAAAAATGACAGAAAACCCACTAAAATTCTGTGTGGCGGCGATCATACTGATCGGCCTGTTTCCATCAAATGTGCAGGCGAATCGCGTCTACTTGGAGATATTCGATAAAGGCCTCGACCTGATGATTGAAAATTGGCGCACCTGGGCACGTCGGCAATGGCATGGGAGACGGCAGTTGAACGTTGGTCATTTTGGGCTTGGTTCCACGTTTTTGCCGTTTAGGCGATGCGTATCTATACTACTAAAACAGGAAGACGTAATGTGTGTTTGTATGTATGTGTGTTTGTGGCCCCCTCCCTCGGAAGGGCGGACGGGTCAATTCACGGAGCTTGGTTTGCTAACGGTCTCCGGGGGGGGGGGGAGCGCCCCGCGCCGCCGCCCCCCCCCCCCCTTTGCAACAGTCCCACACAATCATCGGTCCACCAATGGCAAAAATGATCAAGTCCGCGCGCAGGCCTACAACACGTCGATTGCGACTCAAATCAACACTCAAATCTACATGGACAGTGGACGTATGGAGCGCATAAAAGTGCATGACGTTCGATTGGGTTACGGTAGCGAGACTGGGTTGCCGTATATCAGTGTCGAAGGCATCCATGCTCGATATACAGCCTTGTGGGGATACGAGGGACTGCTGTTTAGTGATAATGGAACCGTCCAGACCACGGTACGTGGATGGATTTGCATTGTTGCCATTTTCATGACTAATGCACTTGACGGTGTGTAAGCATATTTTTTATAATTTTTTGTTCACAAAGGATTTTGGAATGTAGCGCTCACCGTTATTGCATTTGACCGTGTCAAAAGTCGATGAAATCCTATCAGATCCTGAAAAATGCGTGATGTGACAATAGCTAACATACCTGTAACTGAAATCCATACTTCCCCACCTTTAGATCAACAGCGGTAATGTCACGTTGTGGTACGTGCGACCAACACAGGTCAACGGATACCCCTACATTCGTGACCGACTGAATTGCACTCCGAGTTTGGACGCGAAGGATGTCAAATTGAAGATTCGCGGTCGACAACGACATTTGTGGGTGTACGATGGCATGGAAAGGTGGTCATTTGGTGATGTTTCAGGACGACAGGCAAAAAACACATGTCACATATGAACAGATTTATCCGGCCTGCCATAGTGCGGCATCACACCCGGGAGCTGCTGTGTGCCGAGACGGTCAGCATGTTGAACGACTACTTGATGGTTGGACTGGCGCAATAGTGTAAATATTTTAATCAAAAGAGGCGACTAGAAATTTCTGCAATTCTGTCCGTCAACTTTCAGGCGCACATACCGAAACTGCAACTGGTCACCGAAGTTGCGTCACAAACCTATCTGGATTTGGGACTGAGCAGAACCCCGGTCACAACGAATCAGCAGAGTGTTCGATTGGCATCTGAGGGGATTGTGTATATGAACAACGAACCGAAATCGTTGTCGACCAATAATATGAGTGAGTTTTGAAACATCGCCATTAAGTGACACAAAGCGCAAAGCCGGTCCGGTCCGAATCTGCACAAGTCAGGAGACCTCGTGCATAGAGGGCATGTCCTCGTGGAGGGCATTTCGACTCCGTTTCATGGATAACACCAGATTCCGCAAGCGTAACAGGTTTGTCCAGTGGGACACCACACAAACGTTTACACTGGTCTCAAGATAAATTTCAAAACGTTTACACGAAACATCAACTGACCAATCAAGCAGGACCAACAAACAGCAAGTCTGATTGCCAATGGCCAATTAGAATTTCACCTTGCAGCCGCTTTGTTCCATCCGCCACAATTGTCGAGTGCCACTTTCCGTCTCAGCTACCATCAGTCAGTATTCATTGACGTTGTGCTTGTGCTGCTGCAGACCGAGCGTTTCAATTATGTCGTGTCGGCCGAGAGTGAACCTCAGTAGGTGTTTGCCTTAATGCTTGGGTTTCCAAGCTGACACTGAACCTAAAAGTGCCTGAATTTTTGCAGCATTGCGCACCACCTGGCGACCAGTTGCACGGATGACCAATGTCTGGGCAATGCCATACCAACACTGGGGGCGCAGTACCCGAACTCATCGGTGGAGTTGTGGATTGCGGCCACTAATGAACCACATGTAAGAGCTAGTTCAGGTATATTTGACAGAAAACGCTGGGAAATGTAGTACGAGAGCACGGTGTTGAAGCGTAGTTGTTGTTGTTCTGTATTCTGAACTCATCACATATACTCGTCATTGCGAATTCACAAATATAAAACTGACACCAAAATTTGTCAATTTCATCTCCAATCACTAATTATTTCTATGAAACATCACAGATAAAACTGTCCCCATCGGGCGTGCGTCTGGCGGTTGAGTGCACGGCCGATCTGCACATTCGTCTGCC
This sequence comes from Rhynchonema sp. JSB1_4, assembly GCA_030248065.1. NCBI lineage: Eukaryota > Metazoa > Nematoda > Chromadorea > Monhysterida > Xyalidae > Rhynchonema > Rhynchonema sp. JSB1_4. The sequence goes on from JASAMV010005135.1 coordinate 100,034, forward strand.
ATCACAACGATCCAAATACGTCGCCAGCTGGGCGTTGATATTGAGATACGAGTTCAGATTGAAGATTGATGTTGACAAATGGACGCTGGTTGTGGACGCGGACACGGCAAAGTCGTTGCAGGTTGCATCCCTGATTGCCCCAAAGCAAACGGAATTTTTTATTCAAACTGAACTGGGAAAACGAAAACTTTCCATTCAGATGACCCTCAAACACGAGCAATACGGTCAGCATTATCGTGATCGATTTTCGAGTCTCGAAATCAGTCACTTTATCCAAGGACTGGGCGAATTCCTGAGAAAGAAGCTAATCACCGAAACGAGATTCGTGTTGCCTGAATCGATTAAATTCTGGAATGCCACAACGCGTGCTGACGTGCGCCCACATGTGGTACATGAAACAAATTGGGTGCATCTGTTTGTGTGACTTTCATGTCGTGAAGTGTCAAGAATATTGCACAGGGGATATTCTGTAAACCTTTATGCAGTACATTAGTTGTTGTTTGTCCTACCTATACTCTGACAATACTTTTGGGAGAAACTTTTCAAACGCGTTACCTGATCCGTAAGGCGCACGCAGCTCGCGCAGCCACCTGAGTTTCGTAGCGTAAGGCCAGCGACCGACACAGGCGCAATCGGACATACTTTCGAAAATTTTCGAAATCGCTTCCTCCGCTCTGATTTTTTAATTTGCAAGCTGAGCGATTCCGACAGGTACTGAACGAGTGAATCATTAGCTTGCCGTTAAAGTTGTCGAATGTCCACCTTCTCCGTCCAACATTCTCGAAACTTGTAGGTGAAGAGCTGTTGGAGACACTTGGCCCACATGGCGACGCTGTGGACTGGGTATAAACTTTTGTGGCGCCATGTCCGTCGACCATTCGCAAAAGTCGTCGAATGTCCGCCATCTTTGTCCAGCATTACCCACACTATTGTATCTCAGCACCATCTCAGTCCACCATTTTCGAAACAGTTGTCGAATGTCCACCATCCCTGTCCACAACGATAATGTGCATTTTAATTTGAATTTCAAAGTTTGACCCACTCCCTCCACACGTTTATTTTTGATTTTTTCAAGTTACCGCGCTTGAAATTTCAGGGAATTCTGTGTCGGTCATGTGTCATTGTGTCGGTCGTTAGCCTTGTCCGTTTCGTAGCATTTCGCAGTTCACAACATGCACTCCTATGTTGAGTGGCTGGCAGTCAGTGACTGACCGCTGCGGCTAACACACGCATAATGCGCTTTGGGGATCAGGCAACGCTTTTGAAGTTTCTGCCAAGAGGATTGTCAGAGTATACACACCCTGTAATGTATATTACTTTCGTAGTTTTGATTTATAAGTCATGCTAGCACCGGAGAATGCCTAACAAGTCCCCTGAGATTTCAGGAAAAATAATTTCTCAATTAAGCCCCCATTACTGCACATGAGCATGTCGCTGAAAATGACCATACACCATACCCTTAAACGTCGCAAGAGGCCCATTTGATAAAAAGTAGACACACTCGCTTGGCCTACCTCATGTCTAAGTTGGTCACTCACTACGAACATTTTGTTCCCGACCGATTGTGACCAAAAAGACCAGCGAAAACTTTGAGTCACGGCGTGTCTGCTTTTTCTCACACAGAACACCATCGTTCTGCCGCCCTTGATCAGCTCGTCTTCAACACGATCGGCCACGATGTCGAAATGGTTGATGTATTTGGGCACAGTCGACGTCATCGACTTTCACGTGTATCGTTTCGATCGCGTGTTGTTCGGCTAAAATTGCATGATCTATATCTTTGTGCGACATCGAAATTTTTGAAAAATATGCGGTTGCGAATATTATAGTTCGGTCTAGACTTTTTTGACAGTTTTCCACGAAACAACTTATTGATGCAGAACCATCCGCGCATCGAGTACTCGGCTTATGTGCAGTAATGTTGGTCCCGTTTCGCCCCACTTTCGCAGACAGACCGAGGCGCCAGGGCTCGTCAGTGCGAACGCCTCTGTATTACTGTCCTCAGAGGGCGTACCGAGGAAACCCTGCGGTACGCATGTCGTCAAATCGTTTAGGTGTCCCTTGGGCAACTCCAGGTACAGAAATCCAGCGTTGTGCTCTCTGCTCCCACTGATATTCGACAGCAAAAATAATCGAAAATCGACAACAAGAGCGTGTGTGGCTTACATTCCGTTTCGAGCAACTGTTCGGCGTAATTCGACGCATCGACCAGCAACGTCACACCAAGTTCGTTCAGATTAGACAGTTTCATTCCGTCATATCGGGTCAAAAGCAGGTGCTCCTGCACTTGGTGAACCGAAGCAAACGATATTTTTTATCAGGGCCGTTTCAGTTTTTGTTCAAGCACGTTCAGGGGATTCAATATGTATTTTAACGCAGTTCAGAATAAAATGAATCAGTCACAACTATGTACGCATATGTATGTAGGATGATAAAGTGTAACGTGCGTAACTGCAAAAAAAATCGGCAGGTTTTTGACCGATACGGATCTACAGTATGTACCTAATTCACTTGTCGCGAGCCCACATCGTGAAAGCATGCGATCACAACCGCTGTGTTCAGTCCAAGGGCCAGAATCAAACAGATCACATCCAAACGATAGAAAACGCCAGCGATGTCGCTTTGGACAGATTCGTTGAGTCGGATTTCGTGCAGATACGATGCGACTTGCTCACGAATCGTGGCCAGTTGCTGGTCCTGGATGCAAGACAATGTGAAACATCAGCCGGTTGTGTAAATGATTAGACCAGCTTGCTTGCTGCAGCACGATATTATCAAATGCCTATTTAGTGAGCCATATACTTCATTTAACGTGTTGGTTGACGCGTCGCAAAGCTGAGCAAAAACTCAATTACCAAGGCATTGGCCCTCTGCGGTACGGAAACGCCATATTTTCTTTTGTCATCGACCTGAATGAATTAAAAATTTAATGCGGCGCGGTAGTAGATTCAATTTCAAATTTTCAGTTTGGTTGTTTATTAATTTCAAATAAGTAACGCCAACTTTTTCATTCTGCTTGTTTTCCATCAAACCCAACAGCATTGGTGGAATGTGTCCTTTGGCACTGTAGTGCGAGTGGAGGAACATGATCAGAACTGCCAGGGTCACGTGACCGGCGATGACGCAAAATTCGAGCATGATAAATAGGCCTGTGAATAAAAGGCATACGGTATAAATGTTGTTTCGACTCTGGTCGCGTGTAGTTTAAGCATCGTGAGACTGAATATACATACACTGGAGTTTTCCATATAAAGCCCCGAGAGCTAAGCGGAAAATTGGACGTTTTAAAGAAAATTGTGTGCTGTTTTCAACATTGTTAGAGACACGTTGGCGCAACTCTTTGACATTGTGCGTATTTACAACGATCTTCATCCAGGCGTTATGAACAAATCGAGAAACAACGACAGTTTGGTCGCTGAATTTGAACCATTTTGACAAGACTGCTGTTAGTCAAACAGTAGATGGTTTGGACCGACACAAAAAAATAAATTCCATTATAGAGCCGCCAGATGGTTTGCTCAAAAAAATTTTTCACCTGGGTATTGGGCTCTCGAGGGCACTACTTCTTTGCACGGGGCTTTAAGCGGAAAATTTCCGTAAGAACACACCCAGTCGCGGGAATTCACTGGAGTTTTTCGGCATCGTGTCAGCGACGGCCATGATGACGACGGAGAGCGCCAAAATCGCTGTGAGACCCAATGAGATCTGCACAAACACATTTCATTCTGATGTTTCACAAAAGCCAAAAGTGGACTCCATTTCTGCACTCTATGGATCACAATGATTGGCTCAGTGTGCGGTCCAATTTTTCTGAAAACCAGACAAGATCGATCGCCTACCGTACCCGCTCTTCGCGATCTCGCACGTGATTGGAGGGAGTGAACAGACCAATCAGCGTCAAGCTCGTCACAACCACTGTCGGCAGCGCTTCGGTGAAGATGTAAAAACCTGGATGCAAAGAAGTTTTTTTATACCATCATTTCGCCTTACAGGAGCCACACGACGTGACCGTTTTTGTGTTTGCTAGGTAATTTCATTGCTAACATTTTTTACAACACGAGTTCAGTGGACGTAATTGGTGCCTGTTTTAAGGACGTTTATTGTCACTTAGTCCCTGTGGTATTTTTCAGATTTCCCCAGCTTGTTGCAGTAAACAAAAAGTTGTTTCTTCAACGCTCCTACGTAAAATAAAGGAGCCCCATCCTAGAAGCCCCTCAGGTCATGACTGCAAAAATAGAAGGCCAGAGATACTATTAGGAAATGCGGTATGCAGAAAATTGTGTCCTAGACAACCTGACAAATTGTAACGATTACGCAGTTTGTCCACGTTTGAGCCATACTGTATATTGTATTTACCAAGGATCGGGGGGTGAAATATCGGGTGAAGCTAACCGGCTTTGCGTTGCATTTGAATCCAATGAGTCAGATTTGGCATTGTCACCATCTCCCCACCAGCGAAATCAAACGGCATGGTGGCTTCGTTTCGGAACAGCCCACAATTGTATACGTCCCACTCTGCAACAAGTCAACATGGAACATCTTAACGTGCTCAGTTATCAATACTGGATATTTCCAACACTTTTGACTCCTCCGAACAAATCTGGGCATGTTGGTTGGTAGTATTGTGCGATGGTTCAGTCCCGGGATACTGGTTCATATCCGGCCATTCAGGCCCGGCTGGATCCCAAGCCTAAGCCTAACGGGTCAAATAAGCTGAATCGACCGGGCCTGACAAGTCGCGGAATAGGTTGGTGGCGGTGGCCTGTGACCCTGGCGGTGCATAGGTTTTCGGGGTGGGGAAATCCGATATGGGTTCCGGATCCGGATAAAGGGCCCGCAAAAGAACTGGAACCCGAACCCAGTGCCGTCGACTATGAAATCCGCAGCGAGAGCTTCGGGCGCACAACATTAGAATGGCAACGAGTGTGTTTCTTCGACTAGGTCCGAAACGCAATGAAGCTTTCGCGATTGTAAAATTCATTGCGCTTCATTCAGCATTTTGGCTCAAAATTGAAATCTTCTATCACCCCTTAATTTAATGATTTTATCGATGCTGTGGGGCCTGGGGCGCTTGTAGAGAAAAATTTGGTAGGTCGGATATCCGAGCCCTTCTCGAACGGTGCCTGTGAGGCTCCAGATCGCGAATACAGGGCAACTGAGGTTGGCTCAGGCGCTCAATATCATGCATGACGCCACCTGGGTTTTCATGCTGTGTGCAATGAGGTGGTGATCCAGATAAGGGCATCGGTTGGACGTCGAGCTCCGTCTTGAAATACGCCGTTGACGCGTACGTCGCTGAGCAGTTCTGGGGACAAGGAGATGTTTCATAATCATGCAATGCTAGACAAGAATTTGCTCATTAACAGCACGATTAGCGAAATCGTATTCTTATTGATCTATCATCTTTTGTGCAAAGCACGTCCATAAGACAAGATTTGCTCATCTTCTGCGAGGTCAGGACCTATTGTATGCAATGCGTGAGATTGCTTTTTGGCAGCAGACGATGTGTGCATAAAGCTGGAGTCCATTTTAGGCTTGTAGACAATGAAGACAAATTTTTGTTATAAGCATATTTTGTGATAGAGGTACAGCACAAATTTCATCCAGCATAGTTGTTCCCCTGCACAAAATGAACAAAATGTGATTCAATCAAAACTCTGTCCTCATTGTCTACAAACCTAAAATGGACAAGTATAACTCCACCTTTTAACAACGGGAAGCGCAAGTACACTCCAAAATCGTTTGTGAAAACGTTCGGCTACCGGGGCTGACCGAAAACTATGCGTCCGTTGCTTTCTTTCACAATTTGGAATATTACCTATCGGTATAGTAACTCTCCAATTTCGTTGCCTCATGCATTTTTACAGACGCAGGGAAACTCCCGTTCAAAGTCGAGGCAGGCAACAAGCTCAACACACAGTCAACCAGCCACGCAGCTGCCTCGTGTGCGTTTCGAATGCTTCAGTCACACAAGCTGTGTGTGTCAGCTGCGTTCACTTTGTGTTGAGATTGTTGCTGGCCTCGACTTTGAACGGGAGTTTCCTGCGTTTGTAAA
>JASAMV010005136.1:0-17360 GCA_030248065.1 Rhynchonema sp. JSB1_4
GTCAACCACAATTCAAACGGCAATCGCACACACTTGTTATTGCAGCAAACGGTAAGCCCAAAAGCAAAACAAAATGCCAACTAACAACAATATTATGTATATAATCAAACGCAATGATTAATTTATGAAAAATCATTAAAGCCAGCGCGCATGAAGTTTAAGACGAGCATCAATGAAAGCAAAGTGTCAAGCTCGTTTATAAAAAAACTCAAACCACGCGTTCTGTTACCAGCTTAAGCACGCACAAAATATTGCCAAATAAGGATATTATCAAAATACAACAACTTGTGAAAACCAATGTACAAGGATGAAGGAGTATGAGTTTGGTGGCAGTACGTTGTGGAACCACACATCTCACAAAACCAGAAACAGTCGATACCTACGAAATCGTTCAGAAAAGGGCAGGGCTGGGGGCTGTTTGAGGAAAAAATTCACGTGACACTGCATATCACAAAATAGAAACGAAAATTCAAGTGGCATAACGACAAAATATTGATCGAGCTAACGAAAGCTTTTCTTTACATGGCAAAAGATTACTCGTACAGGTACTGGACGTAAGTATCCCAAACCGGAAAGAAACGACGGGGTATCACACCACGAAGTATCCCACATTTTACACAGCGTCGTGTCGGGCTCTGTGACGAAGAGTGTCCCACAAAAACGGCGCGCAGTATCCCAAAAGCAATCAATATTTTACAAATGGTCAGACTTGCATTTGTCCTGTGGGTAGGGCTGAATTCGGTTGCTGGGCGTGGGCATAGGTTTATGATTAGGTTAAGACTCAAAGTTATAGCTTGGCGAAGAAAGCAAATTGCGTTCCGGGCAAAAGGCTCTTTCTGTTTTTGAGATGCTGGGCCGGTATTTTTGGGAAGCATCGCCTGTTTATTGGGATGCTGTGTCATGAGATAACTTGTCGTCTGGGTTTGGGATGCTTCGACTTATGTAGTTAAACAAAGAGACAGGAGACGTTTTGGCATATATTATGTACTGCATAGCATCCTCGAACAGCAGGCTGGTTGTGGAACGAAAGATAGAAATTGTTTAATTGACGCAACATGTGTCTGTTTTCCAGTGTACAGAGTGTCTGCAGTTCAACACGTGTCATTCAGTTCACATGTCAAGGAAAACTGGGCTTGATGGGAATAAAAGAAAGAAATAGGTTAGCGACAGCGTTATTTTCAACTGCTTCATTAAGAAAATCCCTCTGGCGGGTTGCGCTTTCGAGAATTTGGAACAACAAAGCGCAGTGTTCGTTCACCACAACGGATTGCTGCCGAGTATGTGCTGTTTGCGTTGGCGGCACATCTGCGACCGATTGGCCATCGTGCCCTCGGTACTCAGGTCGGCACCCCAAGCCGCCGACATTGCGTGACGCTCCTGCGATGGGTGCGTAAAGTTCTGTGCGCATGTCAAAACGGTGTTCAGAACCGGAAATCCACCAATGTACATACATAAAGACAATGTTGCAAGGGGTTCAAGTGTATGTAGATGTTTCGGTCGGTGAGCGAAATAGGCCAACTTGCTTAAGGTAGAAACCCATAGTTTTATTGTAACAAAACGACACATGTTGTGACTCGACTCCTGGTTGAGGTCGAGATTTCAAGAAATCAATGAAAGAGATATAATCATGTGTACACATGTCGTAGACAATCGAACATTGTTCTCTTTCTTTTTGTCGCTGGATGTCTCAGTCGAAACACGTAGAATCTCAGCCAGCCTCAAATGGATTGGAACGTTGCGCATTTCCCGTGGACCAAGAAAATGCAGGAACGAGTCCCTATCATACCTTGCTAGCCGTATCCCGTCCCAACGCACCCAACCAGCGCGTCGCCGTTGCGCCATCGCCCAACACTTGCGGCGCCTCGTGACGCTGCCATCCCTCCACCGCGTCCACATCTGTGAGATATTGTCCATCCAAATGTTCATGTAACGACATTTTCTGAAGGTTTCTGACTGTGATTCTGTTCTTCCTCCGCACGACAATTCCAGAGAAGCATACACGTGTAAAACATGCACACGTTCTCTTTCATTGTTCTTCGAAACGTTTCGAAACTCATATGTTTCGGGGGACCAGCAGAGCTGATGAACTTTTGAAACATTGGTCTCATGAGCAATTGGATGGACAACACGTATATGCGAACGCCACATCAAATCTTCAGTGGTGTGACTTATACGTGCATCTGCGGAATCGTTGTCCCTAACGCACTGTCTATCTGTGTGAAAATAGGACACGACTTATTGCCGTTACCCGTTGATCTCGTCACGACACTATCACTCTCAACAGAGCAACAACACCTATACGAGTTTGGACAAGTTTGATTTTCATAATCGAAACTAAATTCGGACAACCGAACAGATCTCCTATGAAATATATATGCAGGTGCTCATACTGTATGTGCCACATATCGAAATGCATATATAAACATAAATGCGGTGAGAAACCCGAAAACAGTTTCAAAATGGCTCGTTTGATTTTTCATCTTGTTTGCTTGTTCTCGTGCATAATGACCACTCATCTGGCTGTTCATCACTGGAAATAGTGACACAGAGACAAAACTCCAAAGTCCCTGATGCAATACCTGGGCCAAATGACACCTGGAGTCCCCCCGCGCCCCCACAACAAAGTATGTAAAACGTAAACTGTGCGGAAAAACGGGCAAATTACAGGGTGTCTCTTAATTTTGCGCGGGAAAAGCCTGCCTGGCTGGCGCTGCTGTTCAGTCTGCATATAAGTGAGAGACCCACCCCGCGCCCCTCTTCCAATCACCCCCACCTGGGTAGCACGGCTGTCTGTTACGCATCCTACAAGGGTCCGTCTCGGAGCCGGCTAGACCTAGGTTGCCTGGATCCCCCTCTCCCGTTCAGGTTTAGGATTCCGCAACATTTATGAACACACCTTCATTCAGAACAGATAGTTAAGTTACAGTTAGCAAAGTTACAGTTAATGTTTTTGGCACGTAACATTCATGAACTTTTCGTGTAAACATTTATGAACCCAGCTTCATTCAGAACAGATAGTTAGGTTACAGTTAGCAAAGTTATAGTTAATGTTTTTTGGCACGTAACATTCATGAACTTTTCGTGTAAACATTTATGAACCCAGCTTCATTCAGAACAGATAGTTAAGTTACAGTTAGCAAAGTTATTACAGTTAGCAAAGTTATAGTTAATGTTTTTTCGGCACATAACATTACTGAACTTTTCGTGTAAACATTTATGAACACAGCTTCATTCAGAACAGATAGTTAAATTACAGTTAGCTAAGTTATGGTTTATGTTTTTTGGCACATATGTAACATTAATGAACTCATTCATTTTGCTTTCCTTTACATTTACTATAACTTGTGTAACGGTGACTTAGCTATTTGTTCTGAATAAAGATGTGTTCATAAATAATTGCACGAAAAGTTCACAAATGTTGTCTGTCAGAAAACTTTAACTATAACTTAGCTAACTGTAACTTAACTGTCTGTTCTGAATGAAGCTGTGCTCATAAATGTTTACACGAAAAGTTCATGAATGTTACGTGCTAAAAACATAAACTATAACTTAGCTAACTCTTACCTAACTATCTGTTCTGAATGAAGGTGTGTTCATAAATGTTCACACGAAAAGTTCATTAATGTTATGTGCCAAAAACATTAACTATAACTTTGCTAACTGTAACTTAACTATCTGTTCTGAACAGAAGAGGGGGATACAGGCAACCTAGGTCTAGCCGGCTCCGAGACGGGCCCTTGTAGGTGCGTAACAGACAGCCGTGCTACCCAGGTGGGGGTGATTGGAAGAGGGGCGCGGGGTGGGTCTCTCACTTATATGCAGACTGAACAGCAGCGCCAGCCAGGCAGGCTTTCCCGCGCAAAATTAAGAGACACCCTGTAATTTGCCCGTTTTACCGCACAGTTTATGTTTTACATACTTTGTGTGGGGCGCGGGGGGGGGGGGGCGCGGGGGGGAACAGGTGTCATTTGGCCATACCTGAATATACCCGCGCCAACCTTTATGGACCTTCTTGCTCGCTTCGGCAAAGAACTCCGGGAACACGACGAAGTTCGTGTTCTGCCATATCGGATCGGCCATTCCGTAGTGTTTGCTCATGAACGCCAGCAGGGTCACCGTCGGGTTGTCCAGTGCGATCTCGCCCGCTGACACTTTCTCGCTCTGATAATGGGTGATATTTTCGAAACGGTGTAAAGGTCAGTTTGGGTGTAAAGGTCGGTGGAAAGCTCAGTGTGATAGACCTCGGTGTAAACTTGAAACATTCCACGTAATCATAAAGTTTTCGGCATTTTGTGCCCCCACCGACCTGTACACCCAAAACCCCCAAAACGCGGGGGCATCAAACTTGGTGATCTCCGATCGGATCGGGTTTGTCTTACAATTGTGTGCCTTCTTAGGATGTTATGTTTAGTGTACACCTATATATGTAACTGATGAGATTTATTAGGATGAAATTAATTTCCGACAGGCAGCAAAATGAATCAACTTTTACGCTGGTCCCCATGAATGCTTCGTAATTAAAAGGGCACATGACTGGATCAGATAGCCAATTTTGGCACCGGGCCAGATGCTTGCTTCTTAGACAACAGTAGCTACTCTTTCATTAAGTATCTCACTACAGGATTTGGCAACGGACCAAATTCCGTTTTCGCGGATCCCGAATAAGTAAATACATCTCCGCGACGGTCATTCCGCAACACTTCTTATACACATTTTGTCCAAAGTCTTGATGGTGTGGAAATATTTCCAAAAATAAACACATTGGAGTCCCGCACGACTCTATTTGAAGGTAACTTTTATCAGAAATTTCTTCAGCTGGAGACTTGCACAAAGAGATTTCCACAAAGAGTCATTCAAACCCTTTGTATGTGTCAGCATCGTGAATACCATTACAGTATACCAACCATGACAAGACCATTCACGAGCTGTACAGGTCTCACCAATACAAGGAGTGAGTCTGTAACGTGTCGCACCTGCAGCATAAAGTCGAACAAATGTTTGCCGATGCCTTCGCGTTGTCGCGTGTAATGGACGTAGAAGTCCAACAGACACAGCACTTTGCCGTGATACGTTTGCATGGCGCGGTCGTAGAAGAACAGTTGCTTGCGACCCATCTTCAACATGCCCAGGAATTTCGACTTGCTGCTGCAAATTTGTCAATAGTGTTCGATTTATCTTTCGCCATTTCTCTATCCGTCAACTCGGGACTTTAGAAGATCTCATAGAATATCCCTTCAATCTCCTTACCGTAATCTCAACACAGTAACCTAAGCAGCAGTACAGTAAACCCACTTGTCTTCACTCGGTTCCCACATGAGATAAAGTGTGTGATCGGGATTGCATATGATTCGTTCGCTTGATGTCAATGGTCGCGGAATCATCATCGCCTTGGCTGACATCTCGCCCATTTGATCGATCGCTTTGTAGATTGGCGGTGATCTGTGTAAAAAATAAACATTTTAATTTATTTTTATAAAAGTTATAAATTAAAAGTTTTCCTAAAACAAAAGGAAATATTTAAGGGCGGAATCCAGGGGGCAGAGCCGCAATGCCCGTTTTGGTGAAACTGGTCCCAGAGAGTGGGCCGCCATTTTGGAAAGAAGAACGGAAAAAGACTCATAAATCCAAGGATTTCAGTATAATACACTTCAAAAGTATACAAACCGCGTCACATATTACACGCACTGTCAATACAATTTGTTGGCGGTACTGGCGCGTGGAAAAAGTGCCAAAATTTGCGCTACGCGCTTTTTATACCAAATATTGTACAAACTGTGACAATACGCGCGAAAGACAAATTTCATTGGAAATGCGGGAGTCTCTGACGCGCGAAGTCCATTTTTGGACTTTTGAAGTTCATCAGAGTGAAAATCCTGTGATTTAGTGGTCATTTTTCCTGTTTCCTTTTGAAAACGGTGTGCCCCTTAAAGGGCCAAATGAACCAAAAGGGGGCCATGGCCTCTGTGCCCCCATTGATCCGCCCTTGGTGGATTTGAGCCCTCCCTTGGCCAAGATAGCAGGATCCGCCATCGGTTAGTGTTCGCATTAAATTATTGTCAGTTCATAAGGCACTGCGAATTCTACTGGAAGCCAGGAGAAAAACTTGCAATGGATCAACTGACCATTTGCAACTTTCCGTAGTCATTCTCATCTTTTTGTACAGTTTTGAGCAGAAAAATCATACAATTGAGCTGAGGAAACAATAATTTACGTTTCGACCACATGAAATTCAGACCGGTACCCACCGATGACCAGGAGTTCCAAGTTCCTGAACTTTACACCAGAGCAGCTATGCATCAAAACCCAACGTGGCAGGCGGCAACTCCATGAAATTCACAGATTCATTGCAGAGCACCACATACAATATTGGTGGGTTCTGCTAATCGAGAATTCGACCCGGCACTTTCCAAGCAGGTCATAATTAACCGCAACAAAAGTGTACGAAACTAAACAGCATGCCAAACAATTGGGAAACATCGCACCCACAGCCCGGACTCACTGCAATTGTTTCATGCGCTGTGCATCCAAACGACAAACACTGCTGCCGAGCAAAGGAACCAGGTTGGAATTGATCTCCATTTTCGAGTCTTTGATTTATTCACTTGGGATTTTAACTTTGGAATTATTTCGACGAATCTTTTGTTTTCGATTTCTGTGTAATATAATAATGCTACGAAATGTACTTTTTTGTACGATATTAGTCGTAAGTGCAAAAAATGTTTAATCGAAACGATCCAGACAAGACAGTGTACAGTTAAACAGCAGATGTACACAAGCGAAGTGCATAAACATCTGGGCTAATCCAAAACGGCCTATTTGGGTGGGTCAAGCCGCAGCCAGATCTGATAACAAATGCATGCGCGCGCTCTTGGTGCTATGCATGCCGCTCCACACTTGCTGCGTCCTGAAGAATTCCGCATGAGCCCCTTGGGGATGTGTTGTTGTGGTTTTGTTTCCGTTTGTAGATTAAAAAACACAAAAAAATTCCAAACATACATAGATAAAAGCTCACTTTGGTCTTTGGTCGGAATGTTTTCGAATGAGCCTCCGTCTAGTGGGTCAGCAGGGGGCTTGAAAGTTAAACCTCAAGCAGTTCACAGCCAGCATGTAAGGGCAAGCATCCACATGCATTTATGATAACACTCGATACTTGCACAATTCGTGCGGTATTACACTACGCGGTCTTTTCATGCATTGACATTACCATTCAGTTTACCGTTCATTAAATTTAAGATCAGCAGTAAATTTCGGTTCCGGTTCCAACAACCTGTGGAACCGGAACAGGACGAATTATTCCCTATATTCTTGTCAAATTTGATCTCAAAATAAGGCATCCATAAGACGCTACTTTAGGTTTAGCTGTTGAACCGTCTTGTTTGTATTCGGTTACCAATCTATTATGCATAGACCTGTGAACTGAAATATGCCCTCGCGCCGGGTCGCAACGTTGTCTTATGAGATGGGTGGAATTTTCCGTGACCCCCAGAGCCAGGAGAACCAAAATGCGTTTTCGTTTATCGAACATTGATGAAGCAATAGGGTATTTACAAAGAAGGCCACACAAGGGAACAAGTAGACAGAGAGATAATTTTGGGTCGATTTGCAGAAAAATTAAAAAAGTGAAACCCACATCAGAATTCGAAGAAACATTTGTGTGCAATAGTTACTGCGCACCCGCGTTGACTGAATTTGCATCGTGTCCGAAATGATGAAAATTGAAGCGCTTGACTCATGCATAATGAGATACACATGAAGAACAAATTCGAAAACAGAGACCCGAAAAAAGAGTAGTAGAGTTGAGCATGGAAAGCAAAAACAAAGAAAATAAATGTGTTGCCAATTATGAACCCTAAGATAGTGATTTTGGCTTATTGGCATGGATATGCCCTTTTTGCTTGGGTCATGGCCAAGCCCAAACGCCTTAAAAAGCAAGCTGGTGAGCTATTCATAAAAAACTTTCCTAAATGTTTCATCGCACTACGCATGTTGGAATATCATAATGTGCGTATCTGACGAGAATTTCGCCTCTTGCTCTTCTTTGCCCGACTGCTTCTCCCCAATCTTCTTTCGCTGTGCACGTTGCTTGCGCGCCGCAAATTTGTTGACATCATCCGCTGCGGCTGCGTGACCCTGTAATGTCCAGCTCGGTGATGTTTCATGGACAACAGTTATGCCAAAGAGTTGCCGCCGCCACAAGGGCAGTGCGTACGCATTACAGACAGTGCACTCACTTTGGTGACTGCGCCACAATTTTGTTTCAAATTTAGCTGGCATGTTTATAAAAAAAACAACACAAACATTGGGGCCAGAGACCTGGGTCCGTGCAGGACTGTTTATAATTTGTTCCATACAGATAAGGCGCTGAGTTCACTGGATTTATGTGCTGGCTGGGATATTGGCCAGCGTGTGCAAAGAAAGAGAAATGCACGTTTATGTTTTGCAGTGTCCTGTTTCTCTGGTTTGGTGTCCAGCGGAGCGCCAGTAGCACAACCAGAACAAGCCAACGTCAACAACAAAAATGGCCCGATGACCAAGGTTGGACACGGTTCAATGGTAGATTTGAGCGCGAACCACGCGCAGTTCTGAAACATTGCGCACGCTGCCTGGTTGGCTGGCAAGCTGCACGTGTGTGTGTTGCCCGAATGTTTCCAAAGCTGCTTTTCGGGTGTAGAACTTGACATTCACTATGAGGCGAATTTTTTTACTATTGGGCAGAGAATCTAGAAATTTTCTGTATGTACCTGTATATCAGCGGCACAAATTGGTATCCATCCGTGCGACAGCAGACATTGCATCACCACGCAGATCACGTGACGTGCTAAAATCGACTCCATTTCGTCACTGGGACGCCATGGAGACCCGCTGAATTCGAACACTTCGGTGCCGTCGGGCCGGGAATCTGGGAATGGTATACTTATATACACATCAAGGATGTGTTGTACTATCGATGTGTTGTAGCATAGGACGTGCTGTAGGTATGGAAATTCGGTGAAAAAAAGCTTGTGTATTGAAACGTCAAAATATCGAGCTGAGTGCGTAGAACACCATAAACCACAGATACCCGGGCTCGGATAGGATGTTATCGTGAGCCATGTCGATTTTGAAAGCAAGCACCACAACGACGGCTGATTCATTACAGAAATTCGGCAAAAACGTGAAGGAAATTCTTGTTTAGATTGTTAAAGTTGCTCCACTGCACCAAAGAACAACTGGAACTTAGTGCCCTATAAGTCTGGTCGTGGCTTTTCGATGCCTTCAAATTTCGACATACATACTGTAGTTTCATTATGAAACATCAGATAGTCAGGCACTAACGTTGCTCCTCAAGTGCACCACCCAACAGCGATTGGAACACTTTGCTGAGTTTCCGTTCGATGTCACTCGGTGCGTTGATCACCCACAAGCTGTTATCGCCCAGTGGTTGGATGGCCATAAGTTGAGTGGATGGGGGCACTTGGCGGCGTTTGACGGAATATGAACACCTACATATGTGCCAATGCGTGAAGATTGCTTTTCTTTGTGCGGTGTCTGCGTTATTTTTATTGCGAAACGCCCAGCGACTGAGAGAGTTGTTGTTATATAGTAAATTTCCAAATTAGCTGCCGCAAAGTAAAATACGCTCATAGTTAATATCAAGTTACATATAAACCCGAACGCTAAACATGCGCTGTTTCTGAAACATTGCGCGCAGCTGCCTGGCTGGCTGGCAAGTTGCGTGTGTGTTGGCTGTCTGAACGTTTCACAAGTTGATTTTCTGGTTTAGAACCTGACATTAACTATGGGGCGTATTTCACCGTGCGGCAGCGAATTTGGAAGTTTAATATACCAAATAGGTGCCGTGTAATGCCAATTAAACGTCCCCAAGCGGGGCCCATTCTGAAATTTTCCGAATGATCCACAGTGGGGTACGTAATTTGGGAAAGAAGGTTTCATCCCTGAATTACTCATATGCTGATGCCAACTGCATCCAGAGTCGCTACAGATAACACGTGCTGCATCAAAGGAAACCAGCGATACCGACACAATACCTCTACAGACCACCCCATGCTGTGCAGCATCTGCCAGCCAGGTATCCATGTACCCTCTTACCGATTTATCATTCGGTTCCTGCGATATGTCAGTGGCATCGATCATCTGCCATCCATCCTTGTGCATTGTCTCAATCGCGCGCAATAACAACAATCGACTCGCTTGCGCGTGCGATGACTTTTCGTTGGCCAACCACGGGTCACCCACAATCTTGATGGCCGATGTCTGCCAGAACGTTGTCAGTAAAGTCAGTGCCAAGTCAGGCACAACCGACGCCAAGCGTGGGTCACGCCCACGCGCGTGCGGCAGCAGAATGAAGCAGGTACAAATGTGGTGCCTCTTTAACATCAACCGTTGCACAACGCATTGTCATATTGATTTTATTCGCAAGCGTACACGACATGATCGATGTGTCAAGTAAGCATCGTTGGTACACGTGGTCCCTGTATCATCAACGGTTGCATAACACATTGAAATAGATTTCTGCTCGCATACGGTGTATAAATTAAATAAATTTCACTGTGGATCGCTTGAACTTCTTTCCATGCCAACAGAAAAATCTCAGAGCCGGCCTTTATCGCGGACTTGTGGTGACGATGATGAGTTGCTCCGTGGCGCGACTCTGAGCGTACGTTTTGTAGTGCTGCACCGCAAACATTGAGTTGCACGCTTGCTCAGATGCTGAAAATAGCGAAATGATGGTATGGGGTTGCCGTACTTAAAATGAGGATGACCGTATGCGAATGAGAAAAGAAGACACCGAAAAACCTGATTATGAACACCAACTAACATCATTTGTTGACAAGACGCTGTCAAGGCCGGATTTCCACCATAGATGGTTATCCAATATATTGCCACTTGTCGTCGTAGATTTCGACATCGTACATGGTTTCTTCGGTGCACACTTCAGTTTCCTGTACACAAAATCATTTTTTAACTTGACTATCATGCACATGCATATGATAAAGTCCTTTTTTGAACTATACCGATGCATATGTTGCAGATCGTTTCATATGGGACATGCGCTACCGCGCATGGCCCGATTGACTGCGAACAGCTAACATCGTAACCACTACTTAAATCAAGCTGTCTACTAACCATGTATGGACCAATTATTGATCCGGATGGCAAATCAACCTTGGTGAAGACGCCGTTCATCTTCGTTGCTTTTGGATATGCGGCGTTTGCGTTTCACACGTGTGTGAACGTTTTTGAATTCTGACAGTCAAGTTTACGAGAGAGTACGGTCCATAGGAGCCACAATAACCTTATCGCTGATCGTGCCACTCTTTGCAACCGCGTCATGTAAACAAAGCAATAAAACTCTGGCCTAGCTAACTGTTTGTTTAGCAAGCAGGTCCCGTCGCACGTCTGGCGCCAGCGTTATCACATCGCTTCACCATTGCGCACGCAGCACCGGGACCGTTATCGTCATCGTTGTCCTAATGACGTCGTGTTTCGCCATTAGGGCCCGACAATACGGCGACGTATGAGTGTATCTGATGTTGCCTCCCACACACATGTTGCGCAATTCGAACCGAATGATGTTCACCAGCTCGTCCATTAGTTGCCAAGCGTACAAGTAGTCGTGTTCATGTTCTTCCAAATGATCCACCAAAACTTCGAACAATTCGTTAAGGAGCGTACGGTACGTGAACTCGGTTCTCACCCCATCCACTTGTTGGAAGAACCGCTGAATGGCAGGTGCCAGGGATCTTGCCACCACATCGGCATTATAGGGCATCATCGCAATGTTTCGCACACGGATGTTCCGCTCGGCGTCCATTTCCCAGTCTGTTTCAAGATGTCCGTGACGGATTGGTTGACCATACACGGCACTTGGCGTCACTCTGTACTCTGGAGCTGTACCAACACATGGTGCCGCCACCGTTTGCAGGACCCTACGACCGATGCCGACGCGAAGAACACGACATGTTTAGGGCAAACCGAGCATTTCGGCAATACATGGATGGCGAACTATGTAGGTCTGGATGCGCATCTATACCTGATCAACAATTGACGCGGTTTGCTACGGTCAGTTTGCTTTGTTTATGATGTTTCGTTCTCATTTTGACTAATTTTTTGAAACTTTTCGAAACAAAAGAAACGAAAACATGGAGCAGCGGTGTGGAGGTGGTGGTGAACATTGCTAGGTATGATGCCCTATGATGCGGTGGAAAGATACCTGGCACCTGCCATTCAGAAGTTATGCATATGCATGTGCATGAAAAAAATGACTTTATGTGCAGGGAACTGAAGTGTGCACCGAAGAAACCGTATACGATGTCGAAATGTACGACGAAAAGTGGCAATATTGGAAACCATCTATGGTGAAAATCCGGCCTCGACATCGACTTGTCAACAAATGATGTTAGTTGGTGTTCATAATCAGATTTTTCGGTGTCTTCTTTCCTCATTCGCATACGGTCATCCTCAGTTTAAGTACAGCAACCCCATACCATCATTTCGCTATTTTCAGCATCTGAGCAAGCGTGCAACTCAATGTTTGCGGTGCAGCACTACAAAACGTACGCTCAGAGTCGCGCCACAGAGCAACTCATCATCGTCACCACAAGTCCGCTAAAGGCCGGCTCTGAGATTTTTCTGTTGGCATGGAAAGAAGTTCATTAAGCGATCCACAGTGAAATTTACTTAGTTTATACACCGTATTCGAGCAGAAATCTATTTCAATGTGTTATGCAACCGTTGATGATACAGGGACCACGTGTACCAACGATGCTTACTTGACGCATCGATCATGTCGTGTACGCTTGCGAATAAAATCAATATGACAATGCGATGTGCAACCACAAGAAAAAAAATACTGGTGAAGCATTTTGACGCACAATGATGTATCATGATGCAGGAGTATAAGAGAAAAGCATCATGATGCATCAAGACGCGTCAACGTGCGTCAAAAAGGTCCGTCAGGCAGATCTTGATGCACAATGAAGTCAATCCCGAAATTCAGGCGGCGAAAATGGCTTACACCAGCCTGTTGACCGCTTGGTTTCGGTGTTTGTGGTGTCACCGCTTTTCAGTTTGCTGCGTAATGTTTCGCGGAATGTCGATTGTGTTGACGCTCCATCCTGGTACAGTAGTTTTTTCCATAAAAGGTGTTTATAAAGCCGCTCGATGGGCTCAACAGGACGTGTGTTGTTCTTCTTAACCCCTTATTTCGGAAACTTGAGAAATCTTCCATAAAAGGTGTTTATGAAGCCGCCCGTTGGGCTGTTGTGCTCCATAGGACGTGCGTTGTTCTTCTTAACACCTTATTTCGGAAACTTGAGAAAATTCCCATAAAAGGTGTTTATAAGCCGCCCGCTGAGCTGTTGTGCTCTAAAGTACACGTGTAGTTCTTCAAAACACCTTATTTCGGGAACTTGAGAAATTTCCCATAAAAGGCGTTTATAAAGCCGCTCGATGGGCTCCACAGGACGTGTGTTGTTCTTCTTAACACCTTATTTCGGAAACTTGAGAAATTTTCCATAAAAGGTGTTTATGAAGCCGCCCGTTGGGCTGTTGTGCTCCATAGGACGTGTGTTGTTCTTCTCAACACCTTATTTCGGAAACTTGAGAAATTTCCCATAAAAGGTGTTTATAAAGCCGCTCGATGGGCTCCACAGGACGTGTGTTGTTCTTCTTAAAGGGACCGCGACATCATTATTTTTCACGACGCACCGCCTGATTTTATGTCAGAAATTGAAAGACGACATCCGAAGGAACATGTCTTACAAATACAACAACATTGACCCGCGCTGTTTTCCGCATGAAAATCACCCCCGAAAATCGAATGTCAGGAACAAAAGTCAGTTTGCTGTAGTCGCTCGGCTGCTTGAAAATCAGGCATCGAGCTCAAAAAATTATGATATGGACTCGGTGCTTATGTAATATCTGCGAAACATTTTTCCGACAACCAGCTCCAAGCACCTGTCGACGTTGCAATTTCTGTGGCAGCTGAAATGTTTCGCAAATATTACATAAGCGCCGAGTCCATGTCATAATTTTTTGAGCTCGATGCCTAATCTTCAAGCGGCCGAGCGACTACAGCAAACTGACTTTTGTTCCTGACATTCGATGTTCGGGGGTGATTTTCATGCGGAAAGCAGCGCGGGGCAATGTTGTTGTCTTTGTAAGACATGTTCCTTCGGATGTCGTCTTTCAATTTCTGACATAAAATCAGGCGGTGTATCGTGAAAAATAATAATGTCGCGCCCCCTTTAACACCTTCTTTTGGAAACTTGAGAAATTTTCCATAAAAGGTGTTTATAAGCCGCCCGCTGGGCTGTTATGCTCCAAGTACATGTGTAGTTCTTCAAAACGCGTGATTTCGGAAACTTCTGTTCATATATTGCTGCGAAATTTCCCATAAAAGATGTTTATATGTCGCCCGTTGGGCTGCTGTGCTCCACAGTACGTGTGTTCTTCTTCTTAATACCTTATTTCTGAAACTTGAGAAATTTCCCATAAATGGTGTTTATAAGCCGCTCGTTGGGCTGTTGTGCTCCATAGGACGTGTGTTGTTCTTCTTAACACCTTATTTCGGAAACTTGAGAAATTTCCCATAAAAGGTGTTTACAAAACCGCTCGATGGGTTCCACTGGACGTGTGTTGTTCTTCTTAACACCTTATTTCGGAAACTTGAGAAATTTTCCATGAAAGGTGTTTATACGCCGCCCGCTGGGCTGTTGTGCTCCAAAGAACATGTGTAGTTCTTCAAAACGCGTGATTTCGGAAACTTCTGTTCATATAAAGCTGCGAAATTTCCCATAAAAGATGTTTATATGTCGCCCGCTGGACTGCTGTGCTCCACAGTACGTGTGTTGTTCTTCTTAATACCTTATTTCGGAAACTTGAGAAATTTCCCATAAAAGGTGTTTATAAAGCCGCTCGATGGGCTCCACAGGACGTGTGTTGTTCTCTAAACACCTTATTTCGGAAACTTGAGAACTTTTCCATAAAAGGTGTTTATGAAGCCGCCCGCTGGGCTGTTGTGCTCCATAGGACGTGTGTTGTTCTTCTTAACACCTTATTTCGGAAACTTGAGAAATTTCCCATGAAAGCTGTTTATAAGTCGCCCGCTGGGCTGTTGTGCTCCAAAGTACATGTGAAGTTCTTCAAAACGCGTGATTTCGGAAACTTCTGTTCATATATAGCTGCGAAATTTCCCATAAAAGATGTTTATATGTCGCCCGCTGGGCTGCTGTGCTCCACAGTACGTGTGTTGTTCTTCTTAATACCTTATTTCGGAAACTTGAGAAATTTCCCATAAAAGGTGTTTATAAAGCCGCTCGATGGGCTCCACAGGACGTGTGTTGTTCTCTAAACACCTTATTTCGGAAACGTGAGAACTTTTCCATAAAAGGTGTTTATGAAGCCGCCCGTTGGGCTGTTGTGCTCCATAGGACGTGTGTTGTTCTTCTTAACACCTTATTTCGGAAACTTGAGAAATTTCCCACGAAAGGTGTTTATAAGCAGCCCGCTGAGCTATTGTGCTCCAAAGTACATGTGTAGTTCTTCAAAACACCTTATTTCGGAAACTTGAGAAATTTCCCATAAAAGGTGTTTATAAAGCCGCTCGACGGGCTCCACAGGACGTGTGTTGTTCTTCTTAACACCTTATTTCGGAAACTTGAGAAATTTCCCATGAAAGGTGTTTATAAGCCGCCCGCTGAGCTATTGTGCTCTAAAGTACACGTGTAGTTCTTCAAAACACCTTATTTCGGAAACTTGAGAAATTTCCCATAAAAGGTGTTTATAAAGCCGCTCGATGGGCTCCACAGGACGTGTGTTGTTCTTCTTAACACCTTATTTCGGAAACTTGAGAAATTTTCCATAAAAGGTGTTTATGAAGCCGCCCGTTGGGCTGTTGTGCTCCATAGGACGTGTGTTGTTCTTCTCAACACCTTATTTCGGAAACTTGAGAAATTTCCCATAAAAGGTGTTTATAAAGCCGCTCGATGGGCTCCACAGGACGTGTGCTGTTCTTCTTAGCACCTTATTTTGGAAACTTAAGAAATTTTTCCATAAAAGGTGTTTATAAGCCGCCGCTGGGCTCTGATGCTCCAAGTACATGTGTAGTTCTTCAAAACGCGTGATTTCGGAAACTTCTGTTCATATATTGCTGCGAAATTTCCCATAAAAGATGTTTATATGTCGCCCGCTGGGCTGCTGTGCTCCACAGTACGTGTGTTCTTCTTCTTAATACCTTATTTCTGAAACTTGAGAAATTTCCCATAAATGGTGTTTATAAGCCGCTCGTTGGGCTGTTGTGCTCCATAGGACGTGTGTTGTTCTTCTTAACACCTTATTTCGGAAACTTGAGAAATTTCCCATAAAAGGTGTTTACAAAACCGCTCGATGGGTTCCACTGGACGTGTGTTGTTCTTCGTAACACCTTATTTCGGAAACTTGAGAAATTTTCCATGAAAGGTGTTTATACGCCGCCCGCTGGGCTGTTATGCTCCAAGTACATGTGTAGTTCTTCAAAACGCGTGATTTCGGAAACTTCTGTTCATATATTGCTGCGAAATTTCCCATAAAAGATGTTTATATGTCGCCCGCTTGGCTGCTGTGCTCCACAGTACGTGTGTTGTTCTTCTTAATACCTTATTTCGGAAACTTGAGAAATTTCCCATAAATGGTGTTTATAAGCCGCTCGTTGGGCTGTTGTGCTCCATAGGACGTGTGTTGTTCTTCTTAACACCTTATTTCGGAAACTTGAGAAATTTCCCATAAAAGGTGTTTACAAAACCGCTCGATGGGTTCCACAGGACATGTGTTGTTCTTCTTAACACCTTATTTCGGAAACTTGAGAAATTTTCCATGAAAGGTGTTTATACGCCGCCCGCTGGGCTGTTATGCTCCAAAGTACATCTGTAGTTCTTCAAAACGCGTGATTTCGGAAACTTCTGTTCATATAAAGCTGCGAAATTTCCCATAAAAGATGTTTATATGTCGCCCGCTGGGCTGCTGTGCTCCACAGTACGTGTGTTGTTCTTCTTAATACCTTATTTCGGAAACTTGAGAAATTTCCCATAAAAGGTGTTTATAAAGCCGCTCGATGGGCTCCACAGGACGTGTGTTGTTCTCTAAACACCTTATTTCGGAAACTTGAGAACTTTTCCATAAAAGGTGTTTATGAAGCCGCCCGTTGGGCTGTTGTGCTCCATAGGACGTGTGTTGTTCTTCTTAACACATTATTTCGGAAACTTGAGAAATTTCCCATGAAAGGTGTTTATAAGCCGCCCGCTGTGCTGTTGTGCTCCAAAGTACATGTGTAGTTCTTCAAAACGCGTGATTTCGGAAACTTCTGTTCATATATAGCTGCG
>JASAMV010005137.1:0-11110 GCA_030248065.1 Rhynchonema sp. JSB1_4
GGATTTAAAAACAACGAAAAACGACGCACAGGCGTTTTTTTTAAAAACGAAGTTTTTTTTGCCCAACCCTGGTTATTCTATTCGTTGAGCGCAGGCGATTTTTCGGTCCATCCAGACCGAAAAGAATGCGCTTGGTTGTCTCAGCAAACTCAACTGTATAGATGTTCTCAAAATGATCAAAATTCGATCTAAACGTTCATCGCACAAAAAACGAGTTTTCAAAAAAAATACAAAGAAAACAAGCGAAAATCAAGTGATTTCAGACACCGTGACAGAGTCCGAGTGCCTGGCCCTGAGCTACCCAGCGACCTACAAGTTCGGCTACTGTTTCTTCGCCACCGGCAAACCAGGTGTGATGTTTGGTGCTGTGTCACAAAATACAACATAAGCTATGGCACGTTAAAGCGCGTGTCGAACGCCTCGTTGCATCCGATTTCTTGTTAACGGAGCCGAATTCTCGAAACCCAATTGCGCACAATCGAGCTTTAACTATGGAAACCCAACAGCCATGTGCAATGCAGGTGCAATTGGATTGCACAATCCGACTGAGCCAGCGCAAGCAATTCTAAACAGCGCTCTCCACATCGGTGCGTAAAGTCCTTCTCCCCAAAAAAGCGGGGTTGAACAACGCCGCTGTTCGCGTAAGTAACCAATTGAGGTCAGCCAGCTGGAAGTAGTCATCATGCGCTCTTGCGCATTGCGCGCAAGCGTAAACGAGCATTCGACCCAAAGAAAGGCAATATCTGAAACAAGCAGCGTTTTTCTACACACGCGCGTTTTGGCACCAGAAAAAGACTAACGCACCGAGGTGGAGAGCGTTTTTCGACACTTGCTTGCTTGTGACACAGTCGCATTGTGCAAAATCCATTTGCATAAACTTTACACGTGTCTGCGCAGTTTTGAGAATTCTATTTCGCGATGATTGCGCGCAATTGGCTCTCGAGAATTCGACACGTTACCGCGCAAGAAAAGCAGATGTCATACATAGGTGACGGGTCAGACACACCCTTTGAGCGTGTGTGCAAATGCGCATTATTGCAGGCGATTGCACGCGCGTCGCAAATGGAATCAATGCGGGCAAATGCGCCGCTATCCACGGCGGGGGCAAATTGGCCGTGATTGCTGACGAGGATCAGTTGCCGGCCGTGGCCGCCGTTTTGGAGGTGCGACAACAGCCGTATCTCCTCGGAAAGAAGCCGGATAAAGCCCCCTCTAATAGAAGCCCAATTCGGGGCATGGCTCAGAAAATAGATCCCCGGGGCCGGGGTAACACCCCCAGACTTGTCACTTTCTTGCCCCGGTCATCGAGTCCGAAAAGTGCTGATTTCAGTAGTAAACTACCCATTTTATGGTCCAAAATACCTAAATTGGCTCAATTTATTTCCAAACTGCACGAGAGAATAGGCATTTTAAGTCTTACTTTACCACAGTTTGCCCTAATTTTCATGCCCATATTTTTTTATATTTCTGAATCAGTACCTCGCTAATCGCGGTATCCAACCAGCTACATAGCTTTCTTGCTCGTACCACAAACATCACCACCTGAGGGTGATTGATGTCTGCTTACTTCGATTGTTGCGTGACGTCGCCGATGGGGTGTTTAAATATTGAATCTCGATCTCGAATATAAAGGTTTTTGCAGGCCCAGGATTGCGCGAACTTCAAATGGTTCGAATTGTCCATGCGACAGGATGCATCGTCGCCAGGGGTCTACCAGGGCTGGAACTGGATTCTGCCCGACGGAAGCAAGATCGCCGTTGACCCCGCCTGGGTGCAGCCGTTGTGGAGCAGTTGGACTACTCTGTTTTATTTCCATTATTTTTTTTCGCACACTGCATCGAGGGCTTGGTCATCGCACCAATACAATAGTGCTGGGAACTAGTGATGCGCTCGCGCATGGAATTTTCCCTTCGCGCCAAGCGCGAAAAAAACACGAAAATTTCAGACGCGAGCCTATCATTACTGAGAACGCTACTTCTTTGCGATGTACTGTATAGGATGGTCAGAAGGCAGCTACACTAGGTCAAGGGTGACGCACTGGAAATATGCCTTCAAAAGGGCTTCAATTGGACTGGAAGGAAGTTCTGGTGGTGTTCGGGCACGAGAAATCCAATATCTGCTTTAGGTTTTGGTCTGGGTATTCTGGCTCCAAGAAGTATAATAAGACCCGGAAAACAGTGAACCCAGATTTGACGGACTCTATTTGATATTTTACGTCAATTTAGCGATCAAATAGTTAAGTAATTGCACCTATAGTTTTTTAGGTGGTGACGGCCCCAACACAGCTCAACCCCGTATGGTTTGGTCCCAGGCAATATACGGATTTGGTGATGACGGCAACTCTGGAACTTATCTGGGATACTGCATGATACGTTAGTACATTAATGTTGTCGCGTGTTACTGTTTGTAAAGCTCTGCTTCAAGAAGACCTGAAATCAGTCACAGTCATCGCACGCATTGTAGCTGAGGCACCGCCCAAAACGCATGGCCGAGGCCCAAATATACCGGAGAATGCCAAATAAGTCCTCCAAATGCGCCCCAATGGGCGCTTTATTCGGAAGGTTTTCATTCGGAAGGTTCGACATGCACAACAACAAAGCTCAACACACAAGTCAACAACCCACGCAGCTGGCTCGTGTGCGTTTCGAATGTTTCAGTCTGTGTGTGTCAGCTGCGTGGCCTGTTGACTGCGTGTTGAGGTTGTTGCCTGCCTCGATTTCCAACTGTAGTTTCCCTGCGTCTGTAAAAAATCCGTGAGGCAACGAAATTAGAAATTAACTATGATGTTGATGTTGATGTAGCACACGAATGTTTCAGGTGCGACTGACGTTCGTTTTTCGGCGATCAGCGCGCATGAAGGCACGGGCACGCAGCTGGGAGCGGAAATGACGGTGACGGGTGGCGTGCGACGCTGTACACTCAAATGTCACGACACGTGGGCATGCGCTGCATTCACGTTCATTGCACCAGGTTATTGTGCAGTCCCGGGGCACAGGTTCAGGCCCCCGGCCGATTCAAGCTGGAGTCTAAGCCTGGAGTCTATGGGTGATATTTTTGAAACGGTGTAAAGGTCAGTTGGGTGTAAGGGTCGGTGGAAAGCTCGGTGTGAAAAAGTTCAGTGTAAGCTTCAAACAGTGCACGCTAAGCCAGCAGCAGACGCGCGTTTCTAAACGAAAGGTTAACTTTGACAGTCTGCTGTGCAAGTGTAAATCGTCTGTTTGCAATATTGTTTGTTTAGGCTGGTTGCACAAGCGTTTTTAAACGATATTTATAAATTTCGTGACCTTTTATGGAGCCGTTTTGAATTCGTGCTGCGATCAGTTAGCGGCATCAATTTTTTTGGTACCGCCGTCAGTGAATGTTCAATTTCTCAATAGCCTCACGGCGGAATATCAGGCAACTTAAAAATATTCCTTTAAAACGTTTCTGCAACCAGCTTAAATGAACTAGATTGCAAACAAACGATCTACATTAGCACAGCAGACTGTCAAAGTTGACCATTCGTTTAGAAACGCGCGTCTGCTGCTTGCTCAGCGTGCAATGTTTCAAGCTTACGCCGAGCTTACACTGAACTTTCTCACACCGAGCTTTCGACCGACCTTTACACCCAACTGACCTTTACACCGTTTCAAAAATATCACCCTATAAATGGGTCAAGTATGCGAGGCCTGAATCGGCCGGGTCTAAAAAACTGGGCCTGACAAGCTGGCGCCTGAACTTCCGGGCCTGAAAAGTCGCGGAGTACACGGGGTCGGCGTGTCTTGAAAAACTCACGGTCATTTGGCTTCGAGTATCATATCATATGGGGGCTGCTCCAGGGTTGGAAAAAAATATTTTTTAAATGAAAATTTTTGAAAAATTTTTAAAAAAAACATTTTTTCTAAATTTTCGAAGATGGCAAAAAATGATTCAAATTTTTTGCAGAAATAAAAGATAAATGCAGAAAATGGCTAATAAAATACACAATGAGCAATTATACTTGTTGAATGAGACTTATTGGCGAGTTTTCCTGTGTTATATTTGTGCCCTTCCAGTAACCGATGGGGCCCGAAGCCTACGTGGGCTCTATTTGCTCTGGTGAAGCTCGTCATCTGTTATCTACTGACGAAAGAAAAACATATACCTTATGTTTTACATCAAGGCACATGATAAACGCTTTCAGAGGCGCAAAAAAATTTTTTTTACAAAAAAATTTTTATTTTTTTTTACCCAACCCTGCTGGACATCCCAGCGGAATGGCGATGTTCCGCCAACCTACTTCCGCATTTATACGTACATATGCATCTGGGGACACTCTAGCGGCGGAAAATGTTGTCGGGCTGACACCTTCCAGTGAACTGACGTCTATGTTTGCGCTAACCCAAAACCGCATAACCATTGTGGCTAGCCAACAAATGTTCAAATGCGGAATATCGCTTCTCCGTTAGGGTGTCCACAGCGGAATTTGGTTTTTTCTGCTTCTATCCGGACACAACCTTAGTATATACATCATATATTGCAGATGTATGCCGATTGCACTGGGCAACACACACAGACTCGCGACACACCTTTGTAGCTAACGCTGCCGCGACGTACTTTTATGCGGAATGAGAACACTCGGAAAGTTGCGGAAAACAGCGATGAACAATACGATGATAATTGCCTGATCAGTGTTTTTGTGACTTGATATTGGTTGTGCATCAAATTTTGTGAGTAAAATACATATCGAAGATTTTTTATGGAAAATTTTTTGTACGAATTGATACGCTTGACATGAAGAACGTCCCATTGCGGTTTAATGCCCGTCAGGTTGTCCATATTGTATGTTCAAATTCGGAAATTTTTATGGTTCAAATTAGAAAAATTATTGTAAGGGATATTATTGTACATGCCACAAATAAAGTTAGTTGTTTTTTTTTGTTGCCAGTTTGATAAGAAAAACTTGTCCAACACTTTCACCCGTTGCCCTCCACACGCGTGACGAGGTTACATTAATGTTTCCAAGAACACCTCACTGAATGAAGGTTACTAATATGTTAACGGCAAAGTATACCCTTTTACACATGTACATATATTGTGCATATAACCCCGTAATAGTGTCCTAAACGCGTAATTCAACTGTCATCTACTGTATTTTTCAACACGCAACAAAGTTTGTAAACATACATACATAAATACATATATCTACAATCCAACACCATTATCGTGCCTCAAGTGTCATTATTCAACATGGCGTCACGCTCATGATCCGGGTTTGCAGAACTTTATTTTTCAAAATAAAGTGAGTTATACAAGTTGAGTCGTTTTCGGGGCACTGTTTTGTATTAAAGTAATGTAAAAAACGCAACATGGTAACTTATCAGTTATTATAATTTTATTCCGGAGCTGCGGTTTTAGGGACTTAAGCTGGACTTATACTTACTGACAAAATCAATTTTTCAGCTCATGATCTGAATAACAATGTGATTTTTCCCAAACCCGGCCCCAAAATAGCGTTCTCAAACTGTTTGTTTGTTCCGTGTGCATTTACTCTGACCAACAGATGAGCGTTTAGGTGTTGGGTGCATTTAGTAAATTGGCCTATTACTTCAAAAGGATCTTTAAATGACCGCTTTGCGCATTATTATCCGGCATATAAAGAATCTAAGGTCGCAGTTTGCAAACACGCGGGACACGTGACCCCGAGTTTGTGAAGGTTTATATTTTTGATAATAATGAAAATATTTGAAAAAACTTCAATTGTGTGACACTTTTTTGAATGTAAGGTTTGCGGGACACACGTGATTGTGGTCTGCGCCCGAAACCCGATACACCCCTCAAGGGGTCTCGCCGTCTTAGCTCAAGGGTACACTTCTAGTTAGTAATCGTAAATAAAAAAAAATATTTCTAAATTGCAGATGCGACCATGCACATTATCTTATTTTTATCGAATCATGATTCGGTGCGATATCTTTTCGGAGGTTTAATTTCAAGAAATGGACAAAAAAGTGATAATATGCATGCGTCTGGGATGAGCAATGATACCAAATATTCAACTCACATGAACGGCCAATGAGCCACAAACTCTGCGCTGAAAACGATGTTCATCCGGGCCGCTGTCGGCTGCTGTGCTGGTTAGTGCGGTCAGCTAATGCACTCAGTGCAGTAATGTTTGTCTGTTTCGCCCTGCTTTCGCAGACAGACACCGAGGCGCCGCCAGGGCTCGTCAGTGCGAACGCCTCTGGCAAATTTGCCTCCAAAAAGCCCCACCAGCAGGTCTTATTAGTGGACTGTAACATCACTGCGTGCATACTCATAAACAGAGGTGGTGGTGGTGGCACTTTATTTCGTTTCAGACACGAAAAGGGTAAACATCAACAACCGCTCGAGGCGTGACAGTAACGATAAATACCTAGGTTTTTACAATTTGGCCGGCACCAATTACATAAAGAGCTGGAGTACAATTGCATGAATATAATAATGCAATATTATAATAATGACAATAATACACAACTGACACACACAATAATATTTACGCGCCACAGAGTTATAGCATCAGTAATGGCCTGTCAGCAAAATAAGTCAGCCAGCCTTGACAGTCAGTTTTTCGCTTAGCACTGTGACATATTAAAATAACTGCCGTGTTCGACTGACAGACAGATGACGTGCCTAAGGTGACACCGCCCCACAGCCAGGGTTGGGCAAAAAACGACGGCGTTTTTTTATCTAAAAAAACGACCTTTTTAAAAAAATGCCTGGGTGAAAAAAATACCTTGAAATCCTGAATTTTCTTGATTATCCCTGATTCTTCAGGGAAAGTACCCTGATTATCAAGTAAAATCAATTTTTTGTACCATTTTTTTCA
Source organism: Rhynchonema sp. JSB1_4 (assembly GCA_030248065.1). Classification (NCBI taxonomy): domain Eukaryota; kingdom Metazoa; phylum Nematoda; class Chromadorea; order Monhysterida; family Xyalidae; genus Rhynchonema; species Rhynchonema sp. JSB1_4. The sequence continues at coordinate 6,824 of JASAMV010005137.1, forward strand.
AAAAATTTTCGACCAATTTTTACTTTGTCGAGATCCGTCGATATACGGAGTTTGACTTTCAGTGATGACCCCGGCCAAAGTTGGTCCCATGATGCCTGTCTGATATGGGATCTTAGCAACTCGCTAGAAAAGGGTTGAAACCCGTTTATTTTGCCTCAGAACACATAGAATTACTTCATTTAACCACGTTTTCTTCCCAACATGACTTTGTTGTGGCATATTTCGCTCATCTGGGCGTTTTTAATTAAAAAGTTTTTTTAAACAAACCTTTTAAAAAAACGAATTTTTGAAAAAAAACGTTTTTTGCTCAACCCTGCCCACAACAATTCGCGGGTCAGCAAACTTTGTCAGCAAGAACACGTTTGGATAGGTTTTGCTGACATGTGTTTGCTGAGGAGCGAAAAACAAATGAAATAGAAATTAACACACGGAGAACGCGTACATTTGCGTCTTTTATATAATTCCCCAAGCTAGGCATCGGCTTATGCTCTCCCAAATGCGTGGAAGTGGTTTTACAGTCCTACGACTAAGCCAAAAATAAGTCATAGAATTGCAAACGGCACAGACATGCTTTGATTTATCTTCCATTCGATTTTCAATTTCTCAGCAAAGACATGTCAGTAAAACCTATCCAGATCTCTTATGGCAACATTCTTGGTGATAAAGATTGCTGACACGCCGACTGCTAGTCTCCACTGGCCAACAAATGGAAGACTGCTAATTACAAAAAAGCGAACCCCGTTTTCAGCCTTGCTCATTCTTCCGCTGTGCCATACGATCCAGCAGTCCTCCGATCTCAACTGTGATTTCCAATCAAGTCAGCGACTATTTGCTATTTTGATTCAAAAACTGGTTTTATTTTACGAAAAAATGTATTTTCTTGCTCAGCTGCGTGCCCCTGGGTCAATGCCAGTGCGGGAATCGAGGACCATCAGGACTGGTATTACAAACAGGCAGTGACGGTGGCCAATGAGAATTTTCTGGCTTACGGTATGGCTTAGTTAAATTTCAATTTTCAAAAAAAATTCGCCAAAAAGTTTTTTGAAAGTTTTGGTTTTTGTCGTTTCAGGAGAAAAGTGCCTGGAAAACGACGGAGCCCACAAAATGACCTACCTATTCAGTTGTTCCAAACCGGGCCAAACACCGCAGTTCTTGGTGCTTGCCACCAGGCATAACCTATCTGGTAAAGAAACTCAAAAACATATTATTTTTCAAATTTTCATAATTTCTTTTTTCCGAAATTTTTTTCCAAAGTTTTCCAGTACCCGACTCATTTATCTACACGGCTGGCCAGAACACCACAACATGGTTGGTCAGTCCAAAAATCGGCGGTCAATACGGGGCTGGCACGCTGTTTTTCAGCTATTGGAGGTGAACATAATGTTTTTTGATCCTTGGAAATTTCTCCAATGGCGAAAAATTATGTTTACGTGGTGGAATAGTCAGGCCTTGCCGCATTGGTTGGTTGGTTTATTGCTCTCAGTGACGCATAAAACCATACACGTAAATTAGTGATAGAAGCAAAGTTACAAGACCGCATTTTTCATGTGACTCTTTTCACTAAGGTTGCCAAGAACTTTAGTAATGCCACCAATTTCGGCCTGCTCTTGTTCCCTGACCTAAAATGAACAACTTTTAAAAGCTGGACGAAATTCGTGGCTCCAGTAAATCAAAAAAATATCTTTAAAGAAAAAAAAATAACTCAACTAAAGCAAAACCGGACAGGACCGATCACCAAGTTTGATTTCGTTGTCGACCTTCGACCTTTCTTCATTCTTCACTCTAAATTTTTTCCACTAGGTCGTCGGCGGCAGCGTCACTGTTCGTCTGCGGCAGGATACCGAGCGGCTACCCACACCGATTAGACTGCAGCTGGTTCAGGTACTTTGTCATCGGTCCGATATCTGATCAAAAATATTTAGTTTCGATACAAACTTTGTGAGTAGTCTTGATCACGTCATCTTTTGAACGACCGACATTTTATGATTCGAAAAATTACGTGCCATCACTTCACCCATGCTCTTCGATGATGTCTGAACTGAGCCCATTTTTTGTCTCAATCGAACTTAAAATTGTCAATGACATTAAGAAAGCATTATTCACACACAAATCGCGACAAAACCTACATCCCTATTCAATCACCAAATTTGAAAAATTGCAGATCCAAAAACGAATTAGACGAGCAGGACCAAACAATGTGGAGCGCGGTGTCCGTGCAGATTCCGGCGACCAACACGCCGTTTGAGGCATTATTTCATGGCGTTTCTGTCTAATTTTAAGCAAAAAAAACGATGTTGTCACAAGAAGATTTTTCTAATCCAAAATATTTGTTTTCAGATTGTGATTGTGGCACATTTTGGCAACGAAGTCGGTGTGTTGGCCCTTGACGACATTCACTACGATGCACTGATTGTACCAGGTCAGATTCAATGGGGAACTCATATTTTGTGACATCACCGCATGGGACGTACCAGGGACGTATCGAGGGGGACGTACCAGGGACGTATCGAGGGGGACGTACCAGGGACGTATCGAGGGGGACGTACCAGGGACGTATCGAGGGGGACGTACCAGGGACGTATCGAGGGGGACGTACCAGGGACGTATCGAGGGGGACGTACCAGGGACGTATATCGAGGGGGACGTACCAGGGACGCATCAGGCGCAAATTTAGGTGGCGCTGTGGATGAAATCATTTTTGACTAGTGCTTGTCCACCTTTAGAAAACATTTTTGAACACAATTCCACATTTTTATCCGATGTTTGCAAAATGACTAATTAGCCCTTCAATGATTATCAATGAACTTCACAATTGAGGGTGATGGGTGTACACTGTATGCTATTTTTGCAGGCGGAGAGGTACTGAATCGTCTTGGCATGCTCAACAAAGCGGTGCTCAACAATTTCCTGCCCCAACTACTGTCAGGCATTAGGCCGCAGACTCACGTGCCCCCTCCCGCCTCCGTGGCCCAGATTCATGAACACCCTGAACCAGCAAGGCGACATCACCAACCACCACCACCACCCCTGCTGCCCGTCCCGGACATGCAGCTGCACACTAATATACACAGACAGACACTAATGCCGAAATCGGTGCAGGAGGTGTGGTGTGGGGCAAGATTTTGAATTGGACAGTTGTCTCGATAAAATGTTTCAGTCGTATATTTTGCACAAATACATAATATACAGTAACCAACAAAAAGTGCGTGCACTCGCAGTCTCATCGCTTACAATTGGATAGACCTCTGTTTGTTGAGACCACCGAATTATACATGCCCCCAAACTTCTGATCAAATTTCAGATTTCGCTATTCGCACAAGAGCAGCCGCCGACGCATGTACATAAAATCGGGCCGGTCGCTGCGAAACCGAAAATATTCAGGTGCGCAATTCTTTCCGATAATCAAGGATTGTCGTTTCCCATGTCGGCACCGGGGCGCGGGCACCATTAATTACGGAATGTGATTGAAGATATTGAGGAGGGGGTGCTTCGAGCTCCGGCTAAATATATCCGCAAAAGTACAGCCCAACCAGGAAAGTTGCCACTATTTCTATCTGGTAGCAGATGGAGATTTTGCACATCCGCAACGGCTAAACTTTGCACATCCTTTTCCTGAATGTTGAATGAAAATTGTCTAAGTCGGAATTCTGGGACAGCACGTCACGGTTTGAATATGATATGTATATTGGTCGCACAATGGCTTTATAAGAATTGGTCAAACTTTTTTCCTGAATCGTAAAGAGGTAAAGTGACGGGACAGTGACGTTGCGTTGCGCGATCGCACATAAAACATGCCTGCGATGACAAGGCTGTATACTTTGGTGAGCCAATGATCTGAAACGTCACCAAACAGCCCAATTTCAGGCCTACCGATGCAGGCAGTGGCATACCAGCAGTGTTCATAGATAGGCCACCAGCTCAACACACAACCAGAGCACCAGCCGGGACGGCTAGACCGGAGGCAACTGAGTGTTGGCAGGTAGGTAAACTTGACAGGTTTTGAGATTTTTTTCAGGAGCCAAAATCAAGTGTAAGCACAACGTAGCCATAACTGTTTAAAGCTGGATTCAAACTTGGTCATCGGATCGGATAGGAATAAACCTGTCTTTTATTAAATTCACAGATCCAACCAAATAGTTCGACCTGACACCTGCGCCTAGTCGTTAATAGCATACAGTTAGAATCCGTCCAAGCGTCAAATTTAGGGATGTCGGTAAATCTTAAAGTGTCCTCACTAGAATGGTGTGACGCGGTACGGGGCATGACGTCTCGCTTAAAAATGACATT